>CM021526.1:9646832-9663237 GCA_010994315.2 Pisaster ochraceus | reverse complement strand
GGGGGGGGGGGCCTTGGAAGCAGTAGGCCATATTTTTTGCTGTAGAACCATTGAAATATTTTAACCTTTGAACCCCACTGCGTTAGTTGCAAAAAAATCAGGTTATAAGTAAGCAATTATTTAACTTACCAAAAATACAACAACTTCCATAAATACATTACGATGAAAACTTATACAATATTATGAAATAAGCGAACAGACAAACTTCCAACAGAGATTACAGTGGTGAAACGGATGAGGTTAGGCCTACGGAATATCTACAAGTGTGTCAAGACACCCATCGGGAGGAAAATGGTATTTCCGCGTTTTTCTACATTTTGGAAGTCACACCATAAACCAACGTGTATCTGGTGATTATAGAGCAAATTAAAGGTGTTTCAAAATGTTGATGTTTTGCACAGCAAATTTAATATAGGCCCTCTATCAGCAGGAATCTTGTTACGTTCGTCGCAGCTTTAAACAATGCTAACATCTTTTGGGAAAGTTTTTCAATATATATTTGAATGACTTGACTGCCAAGTTGTTAAGAGTAATTAGGCCTACAGCTACGCATTGCATGGCGGGACTGACAATAATATTTACAAAACTGTGTTATTTACAAAGAAACAGTGAAACAAATGTACACCATTGACTAGGAGCTTTTTAGAGCAAAGTAGCCTTTTAAATAAAATGTTGCAGTTGGTGTTCGTTCCAATCCTCCGAAAGGAATATATTCAATCGCTGACTTTGTTTATAGCTACAAAAGTTATTGACTGCATTATATGACTTCGTCATTATGTTAGAAGCATTTGAGTGCATTGTTGCAGAATATAATAACGAAGTGAGACCTGGACTGTTCCATTCTTCGAGGGGAAGCCGAGTGAATTCCGCGACAATGCACGTGCATTGTCGCACCTCGCACAGAGATCCTTGTCATGTGAAATAATTATTCTAACAATGAACACAAAAATAGATACGGAAACTCATCCACCCCACACTCTTAAAATTCATTTAAAAAACACGCCTTTTTAACGAAGTGGACGACTCCGTGTAAACAACCTTGTCCGCCGTGACACGACCTTGCCATATTTTGACAAACGAGCGGAAGCAATTATTTTGGGAACGACGCTGCGAATCGTCCAATAACTATCCACACTGATCGGGCCTATCCAATATAAATTTCGGAGCATTGCCGCAGTAAATACATTTCAAAATTATGATATGTAACTCGTGTTTGACTAATCAAATGACAAGGGTATGCGCGTGCGTAAATAATTTACAGTGTGTCGCGGACTTTACTTGAATCTCGAGAACGGCCTTGAGACCTTGGGAAAAACATAATTTCTTCTCCTCACCTAGGAGTGATCGGCTACATGTGATGGTGGCGATTATTTAACAGCACAGCAAACTCACAAGGAGGTGTGCGATGGTTTCAAGAAAGGCTTTACTTTTGTGTGATGCTTTTACCAATTTGATTTACTAATTCACTAATTTTATGTTAACGGCGAAAAAACGTTTTCCGTGGTGCTAGTTTATAACTATACTATTCTCAAATCTTTCAGATACCAAATCGAGAAAGTTTAACCCCTGAAGAGTTACCAATGCGGTGCCGTTTCTTGAAGAGTGACTTCAAGGTTGCATTCGGGGGGTTTTATGCACTCATTCTTTAATAGATAGAGTCCTTATAAAAGTGGGTTTTATTTTAAAATTTATGATGGGTCTGTGCATTTTTGTACAGGAAACATTTAGTTCACTCCTGAATTATATTCAGTTACTTCAACCAAAAGGGTATTGAATTTGGCCTTTTGACTGACGCACAAATTCCCCTTCGGAATGTACAGTACCATTTCTAGCTGATATCCAATGACGTCCCGTTTCAAAGTTCGCTCTGAGAGAGTACCAAATAAAATGTCACTTATGCCATTTTATTGTCATGTTAGAAACGTGTTAATTGTCCCCCACTTTCAAGGACTCTATTTATTAGACAATGAGTGCATCACAGAACTGAATTTGACCTTGGAGACCCTTTTTAAATTGCTGTGTCAAGCACCATATTTTTCTGTGCACGTACCATCTCTTTCAAGGGCCACTAATTTTCTATTGCCAAACAAAGTCTGTATGAACAGAAGAATGGACTGTAAAATGTTGAGTGAGAAATAATTTCAGAAATTATAGAAAAATATACAATTTGGAGTTTATTTTACTCTCCATTTACACATTTGCCAATGTCGGGCTGCATTGTCTTTTTTGATTTATTTTCTCCTAGAGTTTATTAGTGACCCAGCGGCTTCTAAATTTGCAAATAAAACAATAATGGGAACTTTGCAATTTGACTGTGCAAAACGTGGCTCAAGAATTCACCTCTGCATATGTACATACATTTTGATTTGCTTTGTTGTCCTTTTTGAAGTGGGAAAGGGCTGTACAGCTGATTGTGTTTCGGTTATTAACTCCAACTCTAGCTCATGAGTAATTCTCTTGCGGCTTTTGCGCAGCTGTTCTTAGCCCGGGCGAGAACCTCTGCAGTTCCTTCATGAAACCTTTCATCAACGAGAGGGGAACATCTGGCTGGACGTGAACCTCCAACAGGCTGCGGTTACCCCAAGGGGGCAGAATGACCCCCATGGACAACATCCGGGAATTTATGCCAAGAGTCAGGTGATCCCGAGCGTACCAATATTTGGAGCACATATCGTCCTCGTAACACACCTGTTACACACAAGAGACAAAACAATCCATAATTTACCGCAAATGTATGGTACAGGATTGATAGAGCTGACAAAATAGTCGCAGACAGTATTCATGTTTTGTGTGATCATCCATATAGGCCTACATGAAATAACAAACCTGTGAAAATTCGGGGCGTAATCCGTTGTATGAGTCAGGAGAAAATAGGGGGGGGGGGACCACACGTACAATTTTCAGCATGTAAACACATTGTCCTTAATTTGGGGTGTACGACCGAAATCAGCTGTTGCGTTGTGTTTCTGTTTTGTTTTTTTTTGGGTTTTTTGTTGCTGCTGTTGTTGTTGTTGGTGTTTGTTTGTTTGTTTGTTGGGTTTTTTTAGTTTTTTTTTTTTCGAACACAGTTTTTTCGACTATGACTTTATTTCAGAGAGAAATATTTCACAGAAAAAAAGGTTTCTAGTATGAACGTCTTAATTCAGACTAAAAAAATAAGACAATGATGACTTTTATCCTTACCAGTCCTGTATAATAATACCTTTAATTGATATATTATGTTCAAACAAACATTTATGAGCAAAATAAATGATGATGGATAAATGCAATTTGAAAATATAATGATATGGACGTCTTTTCATGAAGCAATGCTTAGTACGAGGCTCCTGATAAGCCGACACAAAGGTAGTAGGCGACTGAACACGTACAAGGCAGACGTAGCGAACAAACTTAATAATAAAAGTGAAATAGACTTGAATTTGTGTGTCAACAACTGAGAGATAAAAACGCTCTTACATTGCGGTGAAATCAATAAATAGAGGACAAACCGAGGGGTATTAGTCTCGTTTTATGAACTACTGAAATCTGGAAATCTCATGTGAATAAACTACAAACAAACACTCGTCCTGGAAATGTATTTCACAAAGAAACCGTGCAATACTTATTTGCATAACAAGCTTTCCGGGAGATTTCATTCAACGTTTAACTACGCCTGAGATTGGAAAAGTCGTTTGTTGTCAACCTGTCGCCTAAATGTATTTATTTAAGAAGAAAAAAAATGTATTGGCACAGGATCACTTGGTGTCGAAAAAACAGTTAGCGGTAAAACATATTTTGTGATGTTTGTTTAAACGGTGCGAGTAGGGTTTTGACACTGTTTTCTTAATACTGACATATTTTTTAGCGGAAATCTCCTGGGAAATTTGTATTGATAAAAGGTAGCTTACGCGTCGAAAATTCCATTTTCATCCTTTGAAGTTCAAGTGTGTATTACAAAGTTACGTAACATTTACATGTTGATTCCCAATAGTGTCCATCATTCCCAATAGTGTCCATCAACTTCTCTATTAAAGCGAATTATGCTTCACATAGCGATGTTCATAATTATTATTAGTTCCCAATTTTCTCGAACTTGTCCTCATAATTTGAAAGTAAAAAGGTAATATTGGTAATGCACACACAATGATAATTCAGAATAGTGATGTAGACATTGGTTGTTATTAGGCCCATGGGAACAATCGATGAATTGAAAAATATTGCAAAAAGTGGGGAAACAATTTAGCCTGGGCCCAATTTCATGGCTCTGCTTACCGCCGAATTCTGTGCTTACGATCACCATTCTTCGCTTCCTGTGCAAGCGCCGAATTTCCGCACAAGCACAAATTCTCTGCTAACCCGTGAAATACGCTTGACGTAAACAAATAATTCCCTGCTTCCGTACTAGCGCAGATTCTTTGCTTACGGTAAGCAGAGCCATGAAATTGGACCCTAGTTGACCCTGGCACTGACAAAGCACGCAACAGGCTCCAGTCTGCCAACTGGGGATTGCATTGGTGTATGGCCAACAGTCTAATATTGGCTCGTCAGCTGACCAGCACAGTGTACAACAACACATGGGGGAACCTGACTGCCAAAATGGCGCAACGTGTCGTGGGTGATGATGTCAGAAACTTTTGGTTCCATCTCAAAATCTCAAACGAAAGAGAGGATCTTTTAAATTTGTCCTCAAAAGATAACTCTTTCTATACAAAGGAATGCAAGTTATACTTCACAAACTGCACAATCCTTCACACCACCCTTTGTTTGCTATTAGTGTTATATTTCAATGGATGTCGAAAGTTTTGCATTTACCCGACAGCACACCAGCGGAAGGCAGCAGAATAACCTTTGACCTATAATGTTGGTAACTGAGCTGGTTCCCATCGCAGCGAGCAGTTCAACATTCCGGAAGTGCGTCAGAGGAATCGACTGGAAGTGCACCATATCTTGGTTGGTCGCTCTTAGCTGGTACCCGACAGGCTTTGGGGTATCCCTCCCATCCGTAAAGGTTGTAAACCTCTTCAAAGATGTACCTTTTGGGAGACAGAAATTCAATAGTAATGTCCATTTCTATAATTTGTCGTTGCTCGTAAACACGGTCCGATGGCTTTTGTCAATCTTTCAAATGAAATAGGGATGCTTTTTAACACTGCACTATTGGCCAGCGGAAATTTGGCCAGCGGACCACTGCTAAGGGAGAGCGCATAATCGAAATTGATTCCACAACTTTGCTCTGAAAGAGGTGGTTCTTATACTCAGTTTTCGGGTGAATTTTAACCCAAATAGATCTGAAACCCTCAGTGGGTTTTTTTTCTCTCTCTTCAACCGGATAAGCGCCTGACTAAAATAAGTTATATCTATCCATCAAGAACACTCTATTCCTCTTTGCTTCGTCGCACACCACTATTGCTGCCACGCTGGGCCGTTCTGGGAGTCAACTCGTAAACTTGTAAACGCACGTCGCCTAAAATGCGCACTACACTGTATAACACACGGGGACTTTATCGACCCCTAAAATGACGCGACCAAGGTTTATTGTGATGATGACGTCGGGTGAATTGGATAAAAAAACTAAGTGTAGGACTCACTCTTTTGTTTCTCAGCCGAAAAGAGGACCAGTCGATGGTTAGTCAGGAATGCCCTGCCTGTCAGCATGTGCCTCTTTACGGGGGGTCTGAGGGCCTTATGGGTGCCCCATCGGTGGGGTTCCGGCACCCACTCTTCACAAACATGAAATATGACATTACTGAAGGGCAGGGACTGACCGTGAAGGAGGAAACACTCGTCTGGATGGAGAAGATCTGAGGAGGAATAAAATAATATGGGAGTGCTGTTATGATGTTACAGGCATACCAAAACGCCTCCATTTGAATAAAACGGTTATCAATGCAAAGACTTTTCTTAGTGGTTTTAACATTTTCCCACTGTTTTAAGTTTAAATGAAGAAATTCTAGATCTTCCCCCCAAAAAATGGCAATTAAGGGGCCCATTTAAACGTCAAGTTTGGGTGTTTTTTTTTTTGTTGTTGTTTTTTTTTTGGGGGGGGTTTCGCTCGAAATTGAAAGTTCCTCAAAACAGTAATTTAATTTCTCTCAGTGCATTAAACATCATCTTATGCATCGTGAGCTTTTATAAAAGATAGCCATTCAATTAAATAATTCCCTCAAATAGCGTTCAAATTTAGTCATTCAAATTCGTTTTCGGGCAGCCATTTGTGGGAATTGTGCAGCACATAAAGGGGGTTATTAAGAAAACACACGAATGGAGAATGAAAGACACGTACAAAAACAGAGACACAATGGTTCTTGAAAGTGTCCAACAGGCCTATTCAGCCTGTGTTTTCCCTTAGTTATTTAGTTATTATTATTTAATAAATTAACTACTAGTTGTATATGTTATTGTAAGGGATCATAAGAAAATTAGACCATTGATTGAACCACTCTAAGTGATGGGTGGCATTTTGCAAATAGCGCCGCAACATTTTCAACATTTCAAAAGCTGATTCGCGTTTTTAAGGTTTATGTCACCCAAGTCGAGCTCTACATCAAATAGGCGTTCTTTTAACACTGAATTCCTTAAATTGGCACACTGGAAATATTTCTAACACTGAATTCATTGGCATTTTGGTGTTATTTTAACACTGAATCCAGAATTGTGCACAAAAGCGTAATTTTAAGACTGAATCCCGAACTTGGCAAGAAAGTGTTATTTTAACACGGACTCAAAAACTTGCCACAATGGTGTTATTTTAACACTGGATGTTGTAATTTCGGGCCTTCCCCAAGGGATATTTTCTCTTTGTGTTTACCTGTAAGGAACTCCCCGTAAGACACAGCCTCCTGCATCCAGCCTCTGTCCTCTTCCATCTCCTTGGCACTTCTCTCCATCTCCCTGGTCACTGCAAACTTGAGCTTCCCATTGCTCGTGTGCGTCGTGGAGATTTCCTCGAAGACTTCCCTAGAGGCGGGATCCAACTGCTGAGGGATCCAGGAGAGGGGGACAGGCTGGCGGTTTATTGGCGTAGAGGGCTTTATGGAGGTCTGCCATCGGTCAACTTTAGGGACTCTTGTCATTTGCTGTGCAGCAATTAACTGTAAGGAACAAGTTAGTAAAAACTTAAAATGGAAGTCTGCTTTTTTTAAGAGTTAGATAAGACGTGGGGATTATTCCAGCTTCATGAGCAGTGCCCAAAGTTTATGTTTATCGGCACCGTGGTTATCTTGAGACATTCAGAAGGTGTGTACTTTCTGCCAAACCTTTAGAGTTTGTTCCGAAAACATAATAATAATTGACCCCGAATGTTACCAGATACCAGGCTAACTGCAATTTCATTCCTTTTTGTGATTTTCTATCGTTATTTGCATTTTATTGACTGCATCAATGTAAAAGCTTTCGGAATACGCAATATTTCTCATGCCACTATTTGTCCATGTAAAGTAATTGAATAAAAACAACATGAATGTTATTTTGATTGTTTCTCTGTACACTGTTGTCTGATTAGCACTGTATACTCAGTATTTTTCGAAGCCCTGAGGAAACAAAGCTACATTCTTGTCGGGTGGAATTCGAACCCATGACCACCATAACAAAATATTACAGAGCAGAATGTCTGAAAGGTTTTATACATGATTGATAAGGATAAAAACACCGTGGTTTAATTTTAGCCTGAAAGTTTACTGATTATGAAGTTCACACTGGAACCATATTTTTCCTTGTGAAATATCTCCTTCTGAAATGAAGTCATACTCAAGAAAACTGTATCTGAAACCTAGTAATCGCAACAGCTGATTTCGATTGTTACAACTGAAATTAAGGACAATATGTTTACATGCTGAAAATTATGCAAGGTTTTTCACTATTTTCTCCTGATGTTTCACACAACGGATTAAGCCCAACTTTTCACAGGTTTGTTATTTCATGTACAGGTTGAACACACAAACCACGAACACTGTCTGTGAGTATATTATCAGCTCTGTCAATCCTGTATAATACCTTTAACCAATATATGGAACTTATCTCACATCGGGGTGAGGGCACAAAATTAAAACAATAGTCTTTATCGCCGATGCAATGATTACATTAATTAAAACAATATGAATATTTAGGTGTGCAGACAAAAACGTGACGACTGCCGGCAGATGACACATAGTTCAACTCTGTTTCTAGTGAATCTGCCATCATTGACAAGTTTGAAGGCCGTCAGTAATCAATCAGCATTGAGTTTCGTAGGAAAAATAGCAACAATATTAATGATTGTGGTTTGTTCCTCGTTGGTTTTGCTTTGATGTATGGCAGAATAATACTTACCACGATCATAAATTGTTAGTTTCATAACGTGCATGAAAAACTACGTATGCGAACGTTACACTTATAATGGTCGCACCATCATTGGGGTTAGGTTCGAACCCAACCTAACCCCATGTGCGGCAATTACACATTGGACACATTTTCTATCACAGTTTAATTACAATAACTTCAAAACCTGTTTTTCTCTTTGCTCCAAAGCCTTGTTGATGGACGTGTGCTGTATGAGACTCCAATGTTGTTATACTAGTTTTACATCTCGACAAATAGTAATTTATAACCTTGGATGCTTGAGGTATTCCGAAGCCTTGATACGTTGATAAACTGATGCCAGAAATACAATCTTTTACAAAAACTGAACAGGGAAAGACCCGCAAAGACCGAACAAAGCTAGCTACAAATGTCAACTATTCTTGAAAAACTCCTCGAAAAAAATATTTAAGGGAATGATCAAGGAATATCAAGTAATAAACCACAACGGAAACTGACGGGGTAAATTTAAATGAATTTGGGTTAACAAAGAAAAATTGACTGGAGCGGGATTTGAATTTGTGACCTCCGGATTAACGCACTGGCGCCCTACCAACTGAGCTAACCAGCCCTACATAATGATGGCAATCTTCCTATTTTGTCATTTGTCTTTGTTCGGGTTGCCAGTCAGAAGCCATACAACCTGTAACTGCCGTGAAACCTGGGACTATCAAGGAGTAAGTCCTCCCTTCTGAGCGGACTACTGGGGCACTAACCTCTTGTTCATCAAGCCTGCCTCCACGGCCCCTATCAGGTTCCGTCGAGGCCGTCTCAGTGGAGTGTATACTCCCTGCTTCTGCAAGTCTTGACAGCGGCATGGCCTTTTCGCTTATCGTAGACACACCACTCTCGGCAATGGATGCGTGTCGATTGTTTCGAAACCCCTTCGATGCCGTAGACATCGTTGATATGTTCCCACCAAGTCACCTTCAACAGACAAAAGAACTCAGTGGGATCGAAGCTATTTTTAAATTACACACAATACAACCACCTCCCAAATGTATCAAGTTGTTCTGTGACGCCCTGAGCCAAGAATGCAGACGAGAGACAATTCCAGCATTAACAATACACCTAGAATTACAATGACGACCAGCACACCTGTTGTACATTTCATGAACCTTCGAACAATCCAATGGCGGGAAACAATGACACGAAACAACGCCTCCCTGGATAACGATTTCTTTTATTTGCTCCTTGGTTTTGTTTTACCTTTTAAATGGCAAATTATGGCCGTGACATTCCCCCACTTTCGTGGGTAGTGTGGATGGCTTACACCAAATTAGGGTGAATCAATAAGCATAACTAAATTTAGAACTTAGTGATTTGGCTAATAACCAGAGAGAATTCAGACGTCATCAAAAATACGCAGTTTGTTTACAAAAACAAATTTCATTTATTTTTTGAAAATTATGGCTAATGGCAAACAACTCAGATCATATTCTATGAAAATGCCTGTTCTCGACAAATCCAGTTTTGTGATGCACTAATTTTCAACATATAGGCATTTAGGGTCCTTTTGAAAGTGGACAAACTAATTTCAAGTCTCAGACCCTCAAGTTAAAATGGAGTAAAATGCCATTGTTATTGATACCTTTCCAGTGCACTTTTTGTCAACATCCAAAAACATCCAATGACGTCACATTTCAAACATTCAACAAATTATCAGTCTGCACATTTTTCAACGGAAATTTTCAGTTCATTCCTAAATGTTGATGAACAGGCTCCTATTAAATCAGACCGGCATTGAATTAGTTTGACATTTTGACTGACGCCCAAATTCCTCTTTGTTGTCCCATTTGTTGTTGTATTGATATTTGACATTTTTACAACCTACTGTAATTCTCTCGTGACTTTATTGGAGGCCAGATAGAATGGCGAATTCTGATAAGATCTGCTTTTATTTGGGATTTACTTTGATCATTCCTGAAGGCTACTCGTTTATAATAGATTGATGTTGACATTTCCACATGGATTGACACAGTTGCTTGCTGTAGTCTGGTCTTTTGGGCGTTTACCTTGACTTACCTTCGCCTCGACCAAGATGCCATTAGACATGGCTATAACAGCATTATCGGGCACCTATCGAATGCCTGATTTTGGCTCATCATTGGTTTTCTCCAACTTTCTGAAGCTCTTATGCAAAAAGTGTCCGATTTCAAAATTGCTGACGGAGCCTAAACGGGATTTGAAGCCAAAGCTGTTTTTTGTTTGTTGTTGTTTGTAGTTGGGTTTCTGTTTTGTTTTGTTTTGTTTGTTTGTTTGGGTGGGGTTTTTTTTTGGGGGGGAAACAGATATAAAGAGGGGGAACATGTGCAGATGGCAGTGCCTGTTTTCTTTGGACGAAGAATGATATCATAAAATCCCGAAGTATTACTGATCCACAATAAACGGTTCGTTCATTTCTCAACTTTTTGGTTTCTGGTGAAATTTGTTTGTAGGATTGTCTGTTCCAGTTGTAAGTAACGCTGAAGTGCACTGGATCAAAACTTTTCTACATGGTATGTTTTCGATCTGCTTTTATTTTGGGATATACTTTGATCATTCCTGAAGGCTACTCGTTTATTACTGGTTGGCAAACACCATAGAGTTGTGCACTAGGCAGACGCACAAATGCGCACGCGTCGTGCCATCAAACCGTACAAAAAGGCTCAATTTTCCCTCAATTATTTGCCTATACGTGCGCAATAATACTTAGTTCATGTGAAGGGTCCCATTGGTCTTAGGGTCGTGTCATGAGGGGCAATTGACAGGCAACCACCTCCAGGCAATCTCCATGAAGAAAAAAACATTCACATGTGAGTCCACGTAGGCCTAATTGTCTTGGGGCAGTATTTGGATACAAGTAGAAACATGTCTGTTGTGCGCCTACCATCAAAATGTTCCTTTCGCAATCATTGCAGTTAGTTGTCTCCAAGTTGCCAGTAAAAAGTGCTTGCCCTGTTTGACGTGGCCTATTATTAGTGGGATTTAACAACAGGCAAGAGTGTAAAACAGGAGTACAATCAACCTTATGCATATGACGTCATTTGGATAAGGTGCCCTCGGCTAGAGGTCAAAAGGAGCTCATTCGCTGATCATGTGTACCTTGCGTACATAGCTTTGTGTTGTCCATTGGTTCGTCATAGTTTATACCTCTAAGATGGCGGCTTGATGACGTCAATGCAGAAGGTCCATTCAACTTTCAAACTCAGTTTTGCCGACATTTAGATAGGTCGACTTGCAATTATAAAGACATTAAGGGGGAATGTAAACACCAAACTGCACAGTGTACAAAATGGTTCTGTATAAGCATACATGCATTGTTCAAAGTCTACAAAGATAACGGGATATTTTTGTAGGAACCAAAAAAAAAATCTGATAAAAAAGTCAAATTTAAATAGTACCATGACGGTATAAACACTCAATTTATACATTACAAAAATTTGATCTCAAACCGGGTCATCATTGGATTTAGTGTTCGGCTGTTCTTGCAACTAAATATGATGGAGGCGTCTGATATAGCTTGGGGTACATTGGGAAGGATTACCACCTGGCTTGGAGACCATGAAAGGGGTATATTGGGCTGCCTTGCCATCCTGATGATAGCACTTGGGCTGCTAGTCTTGATCGACAACAACAAACCAAATTGTGGACGGTACAGTATTGCAGATAAAGATTTAATACACTCAAATTAGAAGACAGGTGCTTTTATCAAATAATCAACTTTTGAATGCGCAGGCTTATCATACTTTTAAGTACACTTTTGTTTATCAAGACCTTCTTTGGACAGATTCAATTCCTTCCCCCCTTTTCATTCATATTCTCTTTTTTTAAATGTGTGCTTGGTATTTTCGTGATTGCTTTAATAGGGCCCAAATGAACAGTAGTGTACAGCGCTTCAATACAATGTTTAAAAGCATCTAATAAATAGGGCCTACTTATTATTATTTGGAATCTTCAGCTTTGTATACAGGGTGCTTACAAATTCTTATTCGCCAAGCTGGCTATGTTCTGAGTTTCAAAGGACTTTTAAAGACTTGAATCTTCATTTTGGTAACAAATTGCTTCATAACCTATTTCATTGTTTTATGTATCGTGTTAATAAATATACTTATTAATCACAAGTAACATTGCACTCACTTTATGAACAATTCCTAGAAAATATTGCCGTGAAAATTAAATTTGCGAACGGGCACCAAGGTAATGTCATTTTCTCTTTCTTTCCCCGCAGATATCTCGTAAATACGAATAACTCAAAGCAACGTATGATTGATAACAGGCTAGCCGCCATCTTGACTTATCCTCCAGCCTTTATGATACCCCTCATATGTATATACACCAGCAAGACGGCCACTCATATCAACGTCGTCATAGTCATGCTCATGATTAGCCATTATTTGCAAAGGTGAAATGTGTAGGGAAAAAAAACAGTATGATTTGAGTAAAACGTGAAAGACTTAGGCACTCCACCTTAAAGTTCTGTTTGTTTCTTTATTTGTTTTTGCATTTTTTTAAACCGCTCTCGAAAACAAAATAGTGATGCCACTAACGGGCTTTCGTAATAAACCGCAAACCTCACTTGGAAACAAATTAGCCTATCGCTAATCTGTGACTGAGAAACGGATCTGTGGTAAAATAAAAAGACCATAATGTTTGTTTTGCTAATTAATTGTCTCTTTTTCAAAAACAGCAACGGGTTAAGCCTATAGTAACACTTTACATATCCTTTCGGACCTTCAAGGGTTGTATGAGTTGTCAGTTAGTGTATGCTGCTGCTGTAGTTGTAGGCCTATAAGAAGCCAACAGGCGAAAGACAAGCAACAGAAAGGGCAAGGATTTGTTTGCTTTTTAAACATCTACTTTGGTCTGTTGTTTTGCCTCTCAGCTCAGAGGGTTTTTCTCAAGGCTAATTGTATGCTATAAAAGTTGCTCTGGTATTTGTTGCCTTGAAATTGTTATTTAAAAAATAAAATCCTGATTTTTAATTTAATTGAGACGTGATTTTGATCTATTTTAACCGCGAACACATCATGATGGTCGTCGTCAGTGCATACGTGGAGGAAGGACAATGCTTACGCCAAGTTGCCATGGCAATGCATTTTTGCCTGAAGAAGACAAGTACAGACAGATACAGTTCTCTCTCTAAAAACTAATGGCGTTTTTTGCAGATTTCACAATAAAGCAACACCAAACAAGATTTATAAAAAAACTCAAAAATCTTAACCTGTACGCGTCTTTGAGGTAAACATTTGGAGTATAAGTCGATGATTGAAGTATTAACAATTTATTCTTTATTATTATTATTATTTACCTGTAACATATTTATTGTAATGATATATGAACGAGATAAACATCTTGTCACAATTGCTACTTGTACGTGATGTGAGAGCAACGGTTTGTTAGCAATGGTTTGGTTAAACGATTTGGTTATTTGTTGTAAAGAAGTTTGTGATTGCTTAATGCTTATTGTCTTTACCACATGTAAGACTTGGACTTACACACTTTCTAACAGTTAACAGTATGTAGGCCTGAGTCTCGCAGGTGGTTCTTATCTCTTTGTAAAATATAAATCCTCCCCACACAAACAAACAAACACCCCAACACCCCAACAAACAAACACCCCAACACCCCAACAAACAAACAGACAGACAGACCAAAAAACCTGCTTATTTGAGGTATTTGTGTGACTTGAACGTCTACAATTCCATAATAAGGAATACTTCTTTTATGTTTAATCCTCTAGAACCTTCATTTATGGCATCCTGATCCGAGGAAACTCCAAAATCCCACTCCACGTACTAAGTTTCTCGGTGACATTTTGTACGCTCAATGGTTACATGATTGGGCGATACCACACCGAGTATGCTGTTTACGATGCGCACTGGCTAACAGATCTAAGATTCATAATAGGTAAGGATAAAAACAAACGGTTCTAGGCGTTCATTAATGCTAAAAATGTTCTCTTAACAATTTCAGATCCCAGGAAAATGTAAAGAAGTAATCTTGCTTAGTAGATTCCCGATATCACACAACACTAACTGTAAGAGTTCAACATGATTCGATACTTTTTGAGTTTTGTTCCTTTTGATGATGGATTTTATACATCTAATTGTATACTGAATTTAGTATAGTTCAATGTAACATAACTACAATCAGAATTTAGACAGCAGAAACAAATAATACACCTTGCAGACGTTATATTAGACTGCTGTTTTATGAGTTAAAGGTCTACTTAGTCACTCTGAAAAAAAACCACCATCATACCACGCCCCTCCATTAGTGTACATTGAAGGATTCCCATTATAGTGGAACACATTTTCTCCAGTGTCTTTTATCAGTTGCTGGGCATCTCAACTCATGTAAGTCTGTGGTATTTTGTTTAGCATTGTGCCGCGTTGCTTGAGGTCGTTCTTGATCAATGTCGACAGGAATTTATTGAAATTGAAAGTTGGGACGTTATGGTTATGGTGGCATTCAGTTGCATGTTACTTACTTGTTGGAAGGTCGCTTGAGTGGAGCAGCTAAATATAGCCCAAGACCCAATCACTTCCTACACGTAGCCCGCCATAAACGTGTACATTATGCAACCCGAACCGTATAGCCCTGACTACATGAATCGGGCCACATTAAGGCCTGGATTACGTTTAGAAACACGGTTTGGGCTACACTTAGGCCCGAGTTACATTTGGGTTCGATTTTCATTATAGGTTACACACAGGCGTTTCACGTAGAACCCTGAAATCATTAATTTTGTCGCGCTGCAATGCAACCAAACGTCGCCTTTCTCATGTAAAACATCTACGATGAAGACAATCAATGTTCAGCCCTCAAAGCTGTTTACTCCCCCATCAACCACGCATGGTTCAGCGGACGCAGTATTTTGTTTTCGACAGTGGTCCCGGTGTTGCCTCAGGAGATGTCCCCATACGACAAATTGCTTGATGAACCTATTATTAACCGTATGGGGCAAATAAACCGGGAGAAAAATCTCTTGAAGCCACCGGCATTTAAATAGGGTTTAGGCCTAGGCTAATTGAGAATAAAATGTGTTTTTGTCGTAACCCTTTTCTGTTTCCTCCCTTTTAAGGGAAAATGCATTAAATATGCATTAAATTGCATAAGAAAAACTGTGCATAGCCTAGCGTTTTAGTTACCCCCTATGTATTCACCATTGGGTCATAATTCTCTGAAGAGTGATCACTGATGAAACCGGGATTCCTTCTTTGTTCATGTAGGTGTTTCAATGTTTGTCATTGGGATGCTCATCAACATCCATTCTGACCACATCTTGAGAAACCTGAGGAAACCAGGTGAAACCGGCTACAAAATACCCCGAGGTAAGCAAAGGCTCTCTTTCTCTCCGGTTAGATGAGTCCTCGGACCTTTATCGCTTCGTCGGAATCGTTGTTCGGACGGACCTTGTTGAGATCCCTGCACGCTCAAGTCTGTGCCCTTCCCCCGGGAAACCACAAACTCGGTGGCCAGGCAATAAAAAAACATCTGCCCACAATTTGCCAAAGGCCGTGGATTTTCAATTCAACCATTAGTTGCCTGTGCATCCCCCCAAAAGCAATGCTTTGTAAAGTTAAATCAAATTACATGAGCTAAATCTCTCTTCTTCTTGTTTCAAACCCTCCTTTTATGGCAACTTGTTTGGTAGTTTAGCAGACGTCAATAGTTTATTTAAAAAGTTTATGCCACTCTATTAACGTTTTATTAGAAAGTGATTCTAATTAATTGAAACTAGGGACAAATCATCAGCGGTTGCCGCTAGTTTCAATCGATGAGAGTGAATTTCAGTCCAAGTCATAAGAGAGTACATTGACACTTGTTTTACTATTGTTAAAACCACAGTTAAAACCAACCGTGCGGACTTTCATAGACGCTGCAGTTTTATGAAGGAACATTCGTTGTATTTCACAAGAATTTCTATAATATTCAGGTGGGATGTTCGAGTACGTGAGTGGGGCTAACTACTTCGGTGAGGTAGTCGAGTGGACAGGGTTCTCAGTAGCTTGCTGGACCCCTCACAGCATGTGTTTTGCACTATTCACTGCAAGCTATATTGGAGTTACCAAGGCTTTCTCCCACCACAGGTAAGAAATATCATGCA
>CM021526.1:9634361-9646822 GCA_010994315.2 Pisaster ochraceus | reverse complement strand
CCCACGCTCCATTACCGCCTGCTGATGGCACGAGAGAAAACTCAAGACGAATTCCGCTTTGTGTCCTTTCTCAATGATTGAACCCCTAAAAAAGTATTAAAACGGCTACAGTACAGCATGGAGGGAGGACACTCTCATCGAGTAAAATTGCATCACAGTAGGGCGCAACATCTATTGGCTCGGAGGGACTATGCAAGTCTACGAATCTGATCCAGATGTTGGCTGGATACGGATACCTTTTCTCCAATAATTTGTGTTGCGATATCGGCGCCCTACGTTCGCCAAATCAAGACTATGCACGAGTTAATCACTACCTAAACTCAGCCTTGCATAGGCTATAGCCGTTAGTCAAGACGCCCACGGCTTCCCGGATGGTATATACAACACAAACAGCGCGACCAGTGCAAACATGACATTGAATTACACGGACTTGTAATGTGCAATGGCTGTTTTATAATTGTTCCTACCTCATAATCTGCCTTATCTCATACTCGATTTTTTCAGGTGGTACCTCGAAAAGTTTGAAGATTATCCAAAGAGCAGGAAGGCGATTATACCATTTATCATTTAATACTTAAGGCCTATAATGTCAAGTTCCTTAGCAAGATCCTTTATTTGGTCAAATTTAGTGTAATTTAATAATAAAAATCGTAAAATTGATGCATCCCCCCATATCCCCCACCCCACCAAATCTGCTTTGAAACAAATGAATGTATTTGCCGACACTGTTAAAGTCTTCCTAAACAATTTGGAGTGTTTCTTATTTATTCTGAATCAATTCATTTGCTTCGCTAAAATTAAATTCATAACTGGCTTACATTACCTTAACATGGTTTCATTAAAAAAATTATCGGTGAAAATCTTGAATAATAGATACACAACATAACTTAATTGAAGGAAATGGGGAACTTTTGGAGTGCTAGGTGGCAGCAGACTTACCAGGTAAATCCATCATACTCGGTAATTTGCGCATGCTCAGATCTGCATAAACAATGGAAATTTACCTGGTAAGTCTGCTGCCAGCTAGCGTTCCAAAGTCTCCCATTGGAATACAAATACAACTTAACATTCTTCAAAAAGAATTCAAAATGATCCTGAAGATTGAGGCAATAAAAATGACACATGCACAATAAAAATGTAACAAAGGTTAAATATTGGAGAGAAATGCACATAGAACAACTTACAACACTATACTGCATGAATATTTAGTTGTATCATATTATTTGATAGGCACTGTATACTCCTGGGGGAAAATCCAAAGGCTACCCAGGATGAATTCGAACATGTGATTCCTGCATTCTATCTTAACCACTAGACCACCAAGCAAGCCCTTTGACAAGAGAATCTTGTAAATGAGCAGCAACCTTTTACAGAATATGAACTGCATGGCTTCCCACCATCAAGCACACTCGGAGATCTAATAGGGGTAATACATCCGACTCTAGAATGCGGGGGTCGTGGGTTCGAATCCCACCTAAGCAGCCAATGGATTTTTTCCCCTGCAGCACTCTGAGAGCACTGAGTAGTTGAGTAAAGTATACTGTTCAAAACGTCGAGACCACAGGTTCTTCTCAGACCAACACTTCTCCCAAAAGAGTTGTATACATGGTTGTACCCGCAATTTGTCTACTATGGTTCTTCTTATGATCCACACCATGCACAGCTTCAAACACCACTTACGAGTAGACAGTGTTTTTCATAGATCATTGTAAGGACAAAATTCAAATAGCAAGCTTTATCCCGTATGCACTAACATCAATTAAGCAACACTGCAACTCACAAACATAAGGCATGTGTGTTACATACATATATATCTATATAAAATACTAAATAAAACATCCTTCTTATTTATCATAACTCATGATAAATTTATATAGTTTCTAGAATAGTAAGGTACATTACTTTACAATTTTACAAAAATTACACCTTCCCCTCCCACGCCTTTCATCTTAATACTCAGAAAATTGTTTCCTTAAGTCCTACATTTAAGTAATTTATAAATCCGGATTAATGTAATGTAATCTGTAGATTAATGTACTTAAATGTATATGGATAATAATGTATTGTATAAAGAAATCCTTTAATCTAACTCACTGCTGTTTTACGTTCATGTGTTATTGAGGAAACTCAAATAACAATGGGCATAGGTATGAACTCATTGGTTATTCACATAAGAAATCAATATTACTATATTACACAGAAGAAGAAAAAAATAATCCTTAATTCCATTTTTTTTTATACCAGTGTAATGTGATATTTAATCATTAAACTATAGGCCAATTTAACAAGTGGTAGCAGATTTGCATGGTCTTTCTTTTATCTGTGCATTTTTTGTTGTTGACCATAGTTTCTCAATTAGGCACACTTCCTTCACTTTGATACTGTTGTTGTTGTTGCCTAGAACATTGCATCTTATGTCTTATGAAATTAAAATAAATGACTGGTTTAATGAAATTCTGTGATATCCGTGGAAAGGTTTTTTAAAAACATTGGTCGAACATTTCTCAGTGAAACAGTGAAGACCAAATTCATCTGACGTCATCATCACAACAATCTTGGTTGCGCCATTTTGGAAGTCAATGTCCCCGAGTGTTACAGTGTAGTGTGCATTTTAGGCGGCGCAGCGTCTACAAGCTTACTTAACCGTATAACTTAAACACGCAATTTGACTCCTAAAATGGCGGGCGTGTGAAATTGGTGCGAGTGGTCAATATGATGAAACCAATAAATGTTGAAATTTATTAACAACTTTATATCAGAATACAATTAACCCAACCGGTCTGCATGTCTGTTTTAACGCTACATACAAAGTTTGGACCTGAAAACAAAAACAGGTCCGCATTATAATGTAAGGACTTGAAACACTATGTGTGTGTTTGTTTGTGTGGATTTTTTTTTAACCAGATCCTATTTACAACAGTAATATTTCAAAATGAGATCCAAGTGAATGAGTTACACCTACAGTCAAACCTCGTCTCAAGTATTCGTTCTCCCAAATTATTACTTATGAGTAGTAAAAAATTATTATTAAGAAATCAAAGCTTCATCCTATCAAGTACCATACATTTGGCACTGGTGATTGTAAAGATGCACCAAAACTGATTGCATGTCCCGGTGCTACAACTCAACAACAACAAAAAGAAAGCTAGCCGAGCTGCTTCAAATCACTTTGATAGACCTCACACAGAGGTCAAGAGAAGTTTGCTCATTCTGGCCGTCCTTTGTATAGGTCATTTTTTTAAACAATGGCTTAGGCTTGGGCTCTGGCTTAGGCTCTGGCTTTGGCTCTGGCTTAGGCTCTGGCCACCTGTTTGAAGTCCAGCACCAAAAGTGTACATTTTCAAAACTAAAGTCTAAGTCTGAGATTCTCCCATTATTTCTTCATGTTTGTAAAATTTTCAAATATAAACCATTAGGGACACCGACTGGGTAAATTTTAAATAATTTGGGGTTGAACAAAGACAAATTGATTAGAGCAGGATTTGAACCAACGACCTCCGGAGTAACGTGCCGGCACTCTACCAACTGAGCTTTCTAGCCCTATGTTAGCGGTCTCCCTAATTTGTCAATATTTTTGTTCGGGGTGCCGTCAGAAGCCATACGACTGTTTTTAATTCTAACATGGCGGTGGGATGACGCAATAAAAGGTCCAATGTGTTTCGAATTCCAAAGTTTTAGGTTATACATGTACTTTAAAGGTATTATATTGGATTGGTGAGGAAGAAAGATACCATTGTTCAATTTTAGTAGGAGAGCTGACTAATTATGAAGTTCATATTCGAACAATTTTTTTTGTGAACATTTCCCTTTGAAATGAAGTCATATTTGAGTAAACTGTGTCTGAAAACCTTTTTAAAAACGCAGCAGCTGAGTTCGGTTGTGCTGAAAATTGTGCATGGTTTTTCACCGTTTTCTCCCGACTCACACAACGGAATAAGCCCAAATTTTCACAGGTTTGTTATTTTATGTATCCATGGTTGATCACACAAAACATGAACACTGTCTGTGACTGTTTTGTCAGCTCTACCAATCCTGTATAATACCATTTAAAGGTACTACTCTGGAAGAAGAAATGCATTTAATTCAACCACAAAAACATTAGTTCATGATACATCTTTACACGCAATCCTCATTTTTCTCTTGCTTTTCCAAACTGCCCAAAAGTAGAAGGGGAAAAAGTAAAAACCTGATTTAAAAAAATGTTTTAACGGTTATAATTAATGTTTTTATTTATACATTAATAACTAACCATATGTCCATAACAGTGCAAAATGCTATTTTTCTGGAAAATTTACACCCCTGAAAACAAATGTTAATTAAAATTTGCTTTTAAAAGACCTAAAAGACTACACACAGAAAAATGAATTTAAAAAAAAGGAAAATTAAATATCTTTATTTTTCCTTTATCAATTATCAATTACTCAAGAGTCCTTACCCTAAACACTAAAGAGGACACCAATTTCCCAAATAATCCCTCCATGTTTACACTGAAAACTGATTTGCATGAGATTTCTTTATCTGATCATGTCATGTCATTGAGAAATATATATCTAAAAAAAGACATAATTTGTTGAAGGAAAGTTGAATTTTTTTGTCTTGTCTATCAACAAGGAATTAATGCTGACATTTTATAAATCCAATCAAAATGGAGAAATAAATCAGACTTTTCAAGAATTCTAAAGAGATGTACATATAATTTCATGGGGGGAAAAAATAGTCTGTGATTGGAACAACTAGATTATTCACACTTACTAAACAATGTTTTTTGAAATCATGTTCAACCTAAAATCTGAAATTTAACGTACAAGTGAACATTGCTGAAGGTTGATTGAGTTGTGTGAACTGTTTTCATCTTTACATCAACCTTTTTTAATAGGGAAAAAGAAAAACATTTATTTTGAATGCTTTATAAACACATTCATGTGTTTTTTTATTCATTTGTTTTAGTTATTTATTTATTAATTCTGGTTGTGAAGCCAAGGATTCTCATAAAAGCAAACTTAATCACTATACTAGCAAGAAACCCCATGGTGAGAAGACACAGAAGGAAGTTTCAGTTTGGATTTGGGAGGAAAACCCAAGCCCCACAAAAATATTCCAGGGAAAGCCCACGCAGTCAAGTAGTATGAAACCCCAATCCACATCGTGCCCCAGCGGGATTTGAACTGGGGTCCTAGAGATGGAAGGTGAGGAAAGAAACCACTACACCAACCCGACCACACCCTAAACTTCTTTTAAAGAGAAACTTTTACTTTTTACACTGAAGAGCTTTTTGAAATCTTACCTAATTAAAAACAAAAAACAAATGCACTGTTACCACTGATATACCATGCCTGCAAGATCCATCAACAAAGCATTAGCATTGGTAGTACAGCTTTATACTGTAGGTAAGTCCACTACGACTAAGCCCACTTCACACAGTTTAACTATAGACAACCACAACTATCACATGTCCATAGGAAAATGCATTGAGCTAGTTTTCTTTTGTGATTTTCTCAAACACTGATGTTGATCGGAAAAACTAGGCCCCGAATTCACAGTTGTAAAAAATTATCATATTTTTTCCTGCGTATTAAACGTGGCTTATCCGACTTTCAAAGGTGCATAAACATCACTGGGGGTTATATAACAGTGCACCTCATCTGGTGTCAGTTGAGATCAAATTAATGATCACCAAGTGTGAAATCTTACATTTATACTTGTGAAATTATCCTTTCGTTCGTACAGGGTAATCCTACATTAAAATCCTACATGTATTTAAAATAAAACCTACACAATGTAGTAGTTTTTAGTAAACAAGCAAAGACAAAGTTTCTGAGAAACTGGGCGTCGCCAGTACTGCTGTCGACTTGTACACGGCCTTAACGTGCACACCAGTGACATAGTTTCCTAAAATTTCTAGGAATTTGATTATAGTGAGCATGCGCAGAAAATTAGTCTTTAGTTCTCAAGTCGTTTACAAGTGCTTTGTGTATTTTATCACGTAATGCACTATTACTTTCTCCAACAGAGGGCGTATGCTCTCATTTTTGCCTGATATTGTAGCATACAAATAGCAAGATAACGAAGACTAGCAGCCCGTTTACTTGAAATGATGGGACCGCTTGAGTGTGTCGGTGAGCTCATTGTTTGTGCTTCGTGTGAAAAAAAGTGGAGGCGATGTCTTAAAAAAAATAATAAAAATGAAAAGAAAATAATGTTAAAAACAGAAAAGATGTTTAACTCATGATTAACAAATTCACGATCTCTTCACAGTGTGTGAAGTGCCATGTACCAACACAATGACCCCTATGTGGCGATGTACTAACAGTGAGTAGCCTAGCGGGCATGTCAGGTCATGGTAGGTCCTATACAGCGGTGCGCCTTATACATTGACACTAAATCATGTTTCAGTATCTTTGGGGTACTGTACCTTATACACTGAGCACCTGATACGCAGCAAAATAAGGCAGCTTCACGCCGAATGACAACAATGCAACGTCATCTGCGGGATGATGCCAGCGCAAAATGGAGTACCAACAAATGACGTCAAATAGGTGATGGCATCACTGGGCTATTTGTGAATCTAATTATGAAAAGCTCCGGACGTCTCATTTTTTCTTTACAATTTAAAAGGTGTTTATCACAATCACATGTTAACCAAATTTTTATACTGATCAAACATTTACCAAATGATAATATTCAGCTAAGAGCGCATGTTGTTGTTTTCATTCAAGTTGGTCTTTAAAGCACTACTTATGACAGCTTAAGAATCTGAAGCTGCTAAAATCAAGATTCTGCCATCAGCAGGTGAACATATTATGTGTTGACTTACCACCAGGTAACCCAAGACAAGTGCCCAAACTGTCAAATGCGCTTACAGCTGCCCTTGTTTCTTGTCGCAGTTATCGCAAACTCGTACTGCTTCATCCCAGCCCCTAGAGGGCACTGGTCGTAGGTTCATGGAGCACTCACTGCACACCCCCTTTCCGCAGGCTCGACAGTGATGCTTGCTCATCTTGACTGTAAACTCTATCTGGCAGCAGGAGCAGATGATGATGTCACTGTCTGGCACCCAGTAGGCTGGGCGGGCAGCATCCAACATGAAACCTGAGGAAGGATGATGGGTACATGCTAATAATGAATACTCTAAGTGATGTGATACATCTTTACAGACCATTTACTACAGAATCATCACTGTACACCCAGAAATGTGTCGTACTATTGTGTTTTTGACACACGTTCTCCAGTAAAAGCGTTTGGAAAACAATACGAATCAGAAAGTAGATTTCGTTTTGACTGATCATAAGCCTTGTTGCATGTGGGCCCAAACGTGCTCTGTTTTTTAGAAATCCACTTGCACCTTGTAGGATAAACTAAGAAACTATACAGTTACAAGGAAATAAGCCCAGGGTGCACAGATGACGTTTGACAAACAATCTTGAACTGTTTTTGCTAGATTTTGCTTATTTCTTACCCAGAGGATACTGTATGGCAGTCCCAAGCACATTGAATGTTGACTGTACAACCTCTCCCATCTTTCTGGCTGTTACTGGCTCTTCAAATGACTCCTCAAGAGCACTACCCCCTGGAATGGAGTAAGAAGGACTGCGTTGTAATACAGTATATGTGACACCCTACCCTACGCCAAAATCAAGCAGCATTTGGAAATAGAGAATTTGCATTAACAGTAACAACAACCAAAATATATAATTTTGATATCAACGTATGTGATGTTTTAACCATTCTATAAGTATAGAAACAGTTACATTATGGGCCCTACTTAGGAAAGCTCTTATTCTCTTCTATTTGATAAGCAAATCAACCCAGTTTTCAGTTTTGGCAGGAAGTGCCTGGGTTTGGGCACGGAGCATGACATATAACACAAATGTTACTTGGAAACCTATGATGATGGAAACTGCTTAGGGCACCAACCATCCTAAAAATAAGGTTTTATTCAAAAGTTTAGTATTGTGGAAAAATAATTGTTAGTAAACATGTTTGATAAAGTTTAGGCCTTTCATTGACAAGCATTGAATTGACCCAATTATGCAAGGATAGTGTCACAAACTCCAGCAGCGCCCTCACTGAGGTTAAAGGTCGACTGATTACAGCCCAGAGTTGTGCGTGGTGTGTGCACACACACACACGTTTCCAATTGTTTGACGTCAGTGAGGGTGGCCAACGCCAGGGGTCTTTTTACACGACGTCATCACCCACAATAAATATTGGTTGCACCATTTTGAGAATCAGATTCCCCTATTGTTACTGTGTAGTGCACATTTCAGGGGACGAGTGCATGGTTAGAATTACACCATATCTTTACATGCAATTTAACTCCCAAAATGGCAAACCGTGGGCAGACAGTAGCCACGTATGGCGCCAGTGCAAGGGGTCTGAATGTGGCATTTTCAAAGCTATCCGCACAAAAACCAATTTAAAAGGAAGCCTGGATTCAGACCAAGCCCTCTACAAAACTCAATATCTGGCTACATTTTGCAGTTGACAGAAGGTAACATTTTGTCAGCTTGTGTAAAAAAAAACTCGTAGAATTTCTTGGCCTCAAAGCGAGACTTTTCATTTTACATTTCTATTTGATGAAACACGTAGCACCAGAATTAGCAACAGAAATGTCTATTTTCAACTTTGTCTCCTGCCTCGTTTGATCGGTCATTTCGCTTCCTTCCTCCTTTACCTTGGCATTTCGTCATGTAGCACCGTTCACACGCCCTGACAGGCTTGTCACCCCAGCCTCTCTCAGGAACGGGCATCTGATGAGCGGAGCAGTCATCACAGAAACCCTCACCGCAAGCTCGGCAATGATGTATCTTCTCACTCTCACCAAACGAATGAGAACACATGTAACATTCCTGAGGACAAGGAAAAGAAGCGTTCAATGCTGGGATCACATGAAGAGAAAACTGGACTGTGTTTGTGGCGCTATGGTCAGATGTTTAGACTGCAGGACTTGCCATCACATGATTGTGTGTTTATCATAACAATACTAGGTTCTTATATAACACTCATATCTTAGCAGCTGAATCAAGGTGCCTTACAACACCTGGGATCAGGCATAGTTGGACATTTTCTCTAATTTTCTCAACTCCCTGGCGAGCATTCAACCCCAAACTGCTTAAATTAATGCTAAGCGGTTAATTCAAACCAATACTGTCTCAGTCTTCTCAGGTTCCAATTTATACACCTGGGTTAAGAGAAGCAGTAATGGTTAAGTGCCTTGCTCGAGGACATAAGTATCATGATGACCAGGAATCAAACCCACTCTCTGATGACTCAACCATCAGAACTTGAGTCTGATGCACTAGACCACTCAGCTACAACATGCCAGGACATGCCACCTGTTCAACTCCTAGGCTCCCCAAGGTTTTAAAATACACAAAATAACAATCATAGTTTAGTTACTGACTCGTGTGCACTCATCATTGTTACAAGCTCCCAGAAAGTTAGCCCGATGGAAAGTCAGTGACATAATTGCCAAGTCAAGAGTTAATGAACGTCGTCAGTTATTGGACGGGAGATCATTTACATATAAAGCCATAGTTGGATGGCTTGTCTTAGACCTATAGGACCCTCTAATATCAGGCCTGTGTTTTTATGTCGGAATGTCAAGCTGCATGTCTTGCACATTGTGTCATGCACGAAGCACCCAGGAAACTTGGTATGTAATGATGTTCACTTTATGCAACAAATCTAAGGATGTTCATTCAAATTATAGATTATAATTTGTGAGTATTTTGAAACTTTAGTTGGAATGTTTTGCAATTTAATTTAATAAGTAACCCTCCTACTATCTGGTAAACTGTTGAACCCACTGTTTCACCATTCAAAACTATTTACACGCTTCACAGGTCATGCATGGTTGAGTACACTTTGATCCAAGGGTAAAGCTTTAGAGTGTGTACAAAGCTATGAGCAAGTGTGAGGCATGAATGGTTTCAATGGTTTTAAATAGACAGAGATTTAATTAAAAAAGGTGTTGAGTTACGTTAATCTCAGCATTGGGTCTCCAGTAGGCTGGTGCAATCTGGTCGGTCATCCACTGAGTAACCATTTGAGTTGGTCGAGCGCTGACTGAGCCAACTGTCTGTATGACTGATGAGAGACCATCCACTACTCGTCTCGCTGCATTATGGGTACCCTGAAGTACAGTGCAACCCTTGAACGTGGTAAGAGATAAGGGACACAATCAAAACCAAACCATGGTGATTAGCCTTTCTGGAGGTATGGTGGACACTACAGGAGTGCACTGTTTGGTTTGGGTGTTTCAGACAAATGTACCCAAACAAAATAGTGTCATACTATTGTGTCTACCATATCTCAAAATGGCTTATGGACACTTGTTATGGTGGGTGAGGCTTATTGGATCAATCTTTTTCTGAACCAATGTGTGTGTGATGAAGAAGAAAATCAGATTTGGTGTCAACCTTTCTTACCCCTGGCCAGACATGTCTGAGCTCGGTCCTGACTGCAGTCTGTTCTGGGTCTAGATTGCCGTACCAGTGTTGTCTGCTACGGTAGATGATCCCACAGTTCGGACACTCCAAAACATATCTACAACACAACATCATAATCAGAATGATTGTTTCATCATTTAAAGCAGGGGTCCAAATTAAATTAATTGCTACTAGCCAGCAGGGATAGTAAAAAAAACTGGCCCGTCACAATATTTGGTTGCCCTATATAATTTTTCAATGTAAATCTGTTTAACATTATTATGGTATTAAGTCAAATATAAATATACATAATGTCCAACTGCAAGTCTACAATATGAAAAAAGGTAAGAAAACTCGAGTTCACGGACAGACCTACATATATAGAATTGTTCAGACTATTTAATTGATTGATTTGATTTCTTGTTTTATTCCAAAAGGAACATACCCCATTACCCTTGGGAAAGGTTACAACAATATTTAAGATAATACAATGAGGTTTTCTTCATGATGGAAGAGTTAGCAAAAAGCATTCATTTTAAACTAATTGTTTATAGCATTGATTTCCTTTAACTTAGCAGACATACACATAAGCTTGGCTAAGCAATAAACAATACCTGTTTCCTGAGAAGTCATTACAAAATTAATTTGTCTCTCTCCAATAACATACTAAATTCTGCACTACTTTTACAAACAGTATCATACAAGATTTATTCTCAAAGAAGTTTACACCAGACAAGAAAATACAAAGTGCAATCTTAATAACGATCTTACTATCAATTTCCTGAGGGCAAAAACAATTGTAAATCAGATTCAAAATAGAAAGAATATCATGCCCGTATTGCAATTACAGACAAATACATTTCCTAAAACCAAACCATTGCTGCGTTTCCAACTTTTTAGAAAAACGTCAAAAAATACATGAAGGAACAAATCATTTATTGTTTGCTAAAAAAAGGAGCACCAACTGCAAAATTGGTCATACTTGATAACAAGAAAATTAATACAATATTACAGTAGCATTTCTTTAAACTTTAAAACTATTTCCCAACTTTCTCCAGATACCAATTCCTATGTCCTTCTATGAAAGATCCCTGATGTTGACTGATCAACTTACCCAGACCAAGCGTACTTGACGAGACCAAGCCAAGATGTATCACCTGAAGATGAAGTCTTAGGGACCACCAAGACTTCCTCACCTCGCCCGTAACAAGCCTGTCAAATTAGAATGAATTCATACAAATTAAGAATGCTGCTGTTACCATTAATGCAAAGAACCAACAAACTGTATTGACCCCTTGCATAATGCAGAGAACACTTACACGCACCAATCTTGTCTGATGCTGATAATGGTTGTGTACCTTGACAGCAAAGTGTGCGAGGTTATCCTTACTGCCGTTCATCATAACAGCAAGCAGCACATGTAAAACAACCCCCGGCCTGTTATGTCATAAGGTGTGTGCATAGCCTCCTTACCTCATTACCATTTATAAACCTCATTATGAAACTGATGCTGATCTCCACAGTGTGCCTCAGCAACAAACCTCAGCATAGTGTGTGAGGTAATCCTTACTGCCGTTCATCATAATGCTACAGCAAAAAAAAAAAAAACCTCCGGCCTGTTATATCAATAGGCGCATGCATAGCCTCCTTCTTACCTCATTGTCATTTTTAAAACACGTTATCAGCTGATGCTGACCTCCACAGTGTGCCTCAGCAACATGCCTCAGCATAGTGTGTGAGGCTATCCTCATTGGGGTTCATTGTACAGCTCCAGCTAGTGTCACATAAAAGACTACAATCTCACGCTTGATATGTGGGAAGGTAACACGCATTGCCTCTTTCTTACCTTGCATGTAAAGACCTCATTATCATACTGATGCTGATAGCGACAGCGAGCCTCGGCATAGTGTGTGAGGTTATCCTTGGTGTGGTTCATCGTGCAGCTACAGCGAGCGTCACATGACAAGCATCGAGCTGAACAGGTGAAATACTCATCTGGGAAGGTGGAGGGGACTGTAGCATCGATCTCAC
>CM021526.1:9617715-9633361 GCA_010994315.2 Pisaster ochraceus | reverse complement strand
TAGATTACTCTCACCTTGAGGGCGCTGTACACAACTGCTGGTGGTCGCGGTGACCTGACACTGCTGTTTCGTACATGGGACAATATAGCCCTGCGTAGTCCCCTGAAGTCTGTTGGTGGAGTGATAGTTTGGGTCCCTATGTACTGCACACAGCTGAATGCGTCTATGTTATGGCCGTATTCCTTGAAGCGTTCCCGCAGGATGGTGTCAGGTGATACAGTTAGGCTGTCTCCCGTTGAAGGTTGATCTTTGGAAAGAGAACACACATTTGGTTTTCGAAATTAATATCTGCTGGGTACGAAAAAGACTGACGAGATGCATCGCAAAGAAGTGAATGATTTCCCTTGTACGGCAGAGCAAAATGCTAAACAAAAAGGAATCAGTTGCAACTCAAAAAACATCATTTGTTACTCAGTATTGGCATTCAGTGTGTATAAAACAAGTTAAATTGGTCACTACACAAATGACCTTAATATAAACATTGACGTCATCACACCACCATCTTAGAGGTAAAACAATGATGTGGCAATGGAAAACGCACAGCGCACAGGATGGGCCAATGAGCAGCCTTCTTTTGACCATTTAGCCGAGGGCGCACTACTCAAATGATGTCATGTAAAACATTCGAGTGACATTTGTAGCTCCATCTACATACATATGGGTACATGTACCACCATAATTCCAATTGCAAGAAAATAATTTGGGAATCAACAAATTACAACACAAATGTACAGATATAGACCAATATAAACTTCCTCCTAATATCTTCGCTCATCATCCATAGCACACCTGCAACTAGCTCCTGATCCCATTACCCGTACTTGCTACGGTCATTGAGCCTTCTCCGTTTGTATCCCAAAACTTTGGAACAATCTCCCAATCATCATACATATATTGAAAACATACCTTTTTAATTCAACTTTATGATTGCTCCCTCTTTAGATGTTTAATAAGCTTTTGTTTGTTTTTGTAATTATTTGTAAAGCGCTTAGAAACACTGCGCATAAAGCGCTGTATAAATGTTTATTTTTTTTATTTTTTTTTTAGTATTGCAATGATAAAAGAAATACCTACCACCTCCTAGAGGAACAGTATGAGTTGTCTCTTGAAACACAATGACAGCAGGCCCTAGGCTAGTCAAGGACCCACTGAGATGACCCCTCTCTGATGCTGCCTTCAACTCAAGATTGAAATGTCTACTGTACGCCTTGGATGCGTCCCCAAGAAACTGAAACAGGTCCCTGTGCAGTCGGTCTGCCCTTGTGCGGTAGATGACCACATCGGAGATTGCCAACACCTTCAGGAGCAGACGGGTGCGTTGGTTCTCGTTGTTAGAAATCCCCTGTAGGCCCTCGGTGTCCGTGACGATGATGTTAGTCGCCGTGTCGTAAGCGGCCCAGATGCCGATGGTGCAGGAGTCCTGCGCTGGAGATGTGCGAAAGATGTCTTGCCCCCCGAAGAAGGTGTGGTTGAGAGTGTGGGATTTACCATCTCCTGTATTGCCAAAGATGGAGACAACTTTGACGAGAGAAGTTAAGGGACATCCCAGAAACTCGGCAAACCTCTCAGTTGATTCAACCTATCAGAAAAAAAGAAAAAAAAAACATCCAAAAGATCGAATGTACATTAACTCTATGCAAGAACTAAAATGCGTTTAAGTCATTGTCAATGTGGAATGTACAGTTTGTTTCACAATATTGCAAACCAGAAATTTAAACCAGTTTACAAAGAAACCTACTGTAAAATGCTTCAAATATGATAAAATATTTGAAAAACAAATTGCAAATATGCATACAAATATTGCGCAATGTGATAAACCAATACTGTAGATCAACACAAAACATCCATTCCAAATGTCAAGGATCTGAGCGTGTTAAATGTAAAACAAAGCATTTTGTTCATGTGTTTTCGTAGAACATAATCACTCGGTAGAATCTGGCTTTTCTATTTCACTCAGCTTGGCCTCATGAAATGGAATAATTCAGATTCCACCTTGTGATTATAATCTGCAACAATGCATCCTCAAAAGCATCCAACATTTTTACAGTTGATATGATTTAATTCTAACGATAACATCTATAGTCTAGATCAATGTGCTGTTTCATGTTATTTTTAAGCACCTGAAGATTTTCATTTTCATCAACCAGCAGGAATCCTGGAGAGTACTTGATGGCTGGCTCCTTGGCAATCTGCTGGCTTCTCACAGCACCTCCATCTTCCCTCAAAACTCCTTGAATGTTCATTTTCTTCCTGCTGAAGCTTCCCCTTGGTGAGTCGACCTGATGGTCGCTGTCTCCCTCATTGGAACTGATCGAATGCTGAGATGTTCCCATCACTGAAGCAATCGGTTTGTTCAGGTTGGTCTCTCTGCCTGAGCTGGATAACGAGACTGCCAGCTTTGGCTTTGGGTTGGACCCACTCCTCGGATGATCAACAACGGACTGCACTTGCCTGGCGCTGGTGTCCTTAACCGTGGAAGTTTGTACCGATACTGGCTGCGCTCCCATTGGTTGCCTATTTAGTTCTTGTTTTGCTGGGGCTTGTTGGGCATTTCTCTCTCTCTGACGTGGCGCTGCCGTTGGTCGTTTGGGTTGAGATTCTGGTTGTGAGGGTGTTCCGGTTGGTCGGCAAGCAACTGAGCTTTCTTGGGCAATGAAATGCCCAGAGCTGAACGACAGAGCCTCCAGTTCTTGGGATCCATCAAAGTGGTTGTCCTTGAGGTCACGCTCCTCTAATTTCTGATTTATCGATGACCTTTCAAGCGCTTCCTCAAGACTCCGGAACTCGTTACTCGATAATTCATCCATCGAAGAAACTCTAAAGTCACTGGACAGTTCCCCGGTTAAGTGAATGTTAAAATCGGGTGGATTTTCAAGTTTCTCTAAAACTGGCAAGGTCGAGAGTGAATCTAGACCTATGGCACTTTGGAATTCCTCCTCCGTGGATGAAGAGCATCTCTTTGAAACACTGGATGAGTCAACTGCTTCTGAGAAAGTTTCATGAAATACAAGACCTCTTTCCAGTTTGTCATTAGTCGCTGGAGATATTTTTGATGTAAGTTCTTCAGTGTTCATTACTTCCGAGTCCGAAGATTTTTTTGGAATGGAACGACGGTGATGTTTTGTTAATTTCCCCCAGTGAACATTTCTATTACATTCCCCGCATAGAACACCCTGACACTCAATACACGAAAACTCTGCAGGATTCACAGGGCTGCACCACATTCCACATTGCTGAACGTTTTCAGGAAACTTGACTTGCAGGATTCTAACCCGGTCGTGGTCCGCGAACTTGGAGTTGCTGCTGGCATGCAGGATTTCCTCGCATTCGACGCACTGCCTTGTCCCACAATCAAAACAATGAAATTCAGCTTTGGACCCGCTGCAGGAAAATCGCTCTTGGCAGACTCGCTTGGAACCCGACGTTGTATTTTGATCACTGGTTTTCATGCGAGAAGCCATACTACAACCCCCCAGATCGATGCAAGGTATCTGGAGTAATCATAATTAGACACGATCGAAATTTGATGAGAAAAGTACGTCAGCTGTCCAGAACTGTACTTAATAAAAACTATTTTGAGACGATGACACCGTAAGAATAAGCGGCTCCCAGATTGTATTTGGTGGTACCGGTATTTCCAGGGAAAGCAGTCAGGGTACCGTACTGATAAAAACAACAACAGTTTGGCCAAAGCAATAAAAATAATTGTTTCCTACCATGGTTATCATGATAGTCTGTAGTCGAATTGAGTCTGTAATTGTGAGTAATCCATGCAGTTCTAGGTGTCAAACTGTAAAGGGATGCCGCATCAGCTGACGTCACTGGTCATTAACTTTGTGCATAAATCAAAATACAAGAAGCCTTGGAGCTCCCACTAGGTAGGCAATACAGCGAGTTATCTGCACAGGTCTAACTCAAGGTCTGGGTCCAATTTCATGACCCTGCTTGGTGCTTACTGCGAAATTTTGTGCTTACGGCCCATAGAATCATGTTTACAGAGCGCCATAAGCGCAGAATTATGTGGTATGCAGCACAATGAACTTGGGCAATGATAGTAGTCCTTGAGCAACCTAAGCAGGTTGTAAAGAATGCCAGATTAAGGGGCATGGGCAAAAATTAAAATAAACAATAAGTATGTACAGGAAACTAAGTGTTTTTCATTAAAACTCTCATGTTACACCTTCCTGTGGAACTGCAAGTATTCATAACATTTCTGGAACAATAAAATTTTCGAGATGTGGAATCATCTAGTATGAGGGAAACAAAAGTTAATCTTGATTGTCCTTTGTGTTAGGGGAAAAAATATGAAGTATCGAGAAAGTTAAGGCTTCTGTCTCGCAGGCTGCTCAATACCCCCCTTGCATATGACGCCACAAGCCTGAAACAGCGCCCTCACTGAGATCAATGAAGACCTATCATTTGCTGAGAGTTGTGCGCAGCGCATACACATTTCCACTGTTTGACCTCAGCAATGGCAACCAATGCAAGGGGTCTATTCTTTAATTCAAATAAGTAGGATGCACAAGAACAAAACAACAAAAGCAGTCATACGCATTCTGGTAACTGGTATTTTCTGATTTAATTTCTGTGCACAACATTCAAACATGATGTTTTATATACAAACTTTACAAAGAACATAAAAACAATTTTCCAAACTTTCTTATAATTATATCACAACTGAACTGAAGACAGTGCTCATATGGTTTATATACAGCTACACTATAGTACAACATTTGGCTTTGTTGGATCTTTACATAAAACAATTAAGCTGCGATACATTCCAAAATAAGTGGCCCTAATTCTTTAAAACTACCTTACATAGCAACCTATGTACAAACCCATCAACTGAAAAAATGTATGTTCAATCAAAGATTCAGTCGAATCATTGTTTGCTTCTCTTGATACGTGCCTTTCAAAATTCAAAATGAAAACTTGTTTTAATAGATTTTATCATTGCATCTGGGATCAAGAATAGTATTTTGTTTATTACCCGGCACCAAGCCTATGGTTTTTTTTCTTCTTTTTTTCAGCAAAACACAGGGAAAGTACTGAGCTAAGTCTGTGTCGTCAAAGTCAACAAAATACTATGCCGACTCATATTGTTCTGGAAAATGGCGGCACTCTGAAACTGTTTGCCATTTCAAATCTGACCGCCAATAATGACTTATCAAAAAGTCATGTTTGTGTAATTATCTTCCATGGCCAAAAAGCAATTTCTCTCTCCCCTACTTCACTGAATATCAGAAACTAGCCAAAGAAAGACCTCGTGCATGTCACAATTCTGCCGCATCACTGAATATCATGATGAGATATAATCAAAATGGCAAACTCGGCAGCATCTCGTTAATTTATAACGCAGTTACACAAGTTCCATGCAGTTGTCTGCAATGTGCACATGGATTACGTTTAGCTTGGTGCCATGTAGCCACAACCAAATAAGTTCAAACAAATCTATCTGTCTATTTTTGAACTCTGATGTGACATGAAAACTGATTTTTCCATTCCCCAAAAGAACACAGAAATGCTAACATCTCATTAAAAACAAACTAGAAACTTCCTCTTTCATTGTAATTAATTAATCAATTAATTAATTAATTAATTACAGTAGCAAAATGATAACAAACTGTCTTTGCTAACCTTGGCAAAATGAGCCTATCCTTTTTTTTAAAGCAGTGTTGATAAATTTGATGTTTCTTGTTCTGGGAAGATTGTTACTCCTTCAAACTCAGTCAAATACTTGGGCATTACACTTGATCAGTCTAGCTGGTGAGAACATTGTAAATTGTGTCAATAAGACATGCCAACTATTAGTTTGTTTGTTAGTTTAGATGATCTTCTCTTCAAGGGAACTCGGTAAACTCCCACGAGGGGATATAACACCAAGCTGATAACAGCCAATCTCTCTCATACAAACATTGGTTTAACGTCTATGATTGTGAATTACACAAATTGATAAATTGTGATTCAGTAACTAGACGACGATACTTATCCTAGTCATTGTAAAACCAGCAGTTAGCTCATTTGATTCGGTCTAAAAATCAGGAAGGTTTCAGGTACGCTTAGTTATTCCACTAGGGGTAGTTTCACCAATTTTGTTATTCCAAGAGTAACAGGGCCAGAGTGCATTACATTTTTTAAAACCAGAATTCATGAATGGAATTCACTTCCTAATAGCATCAAATGTTCAAGTAGTTATTTTCAATTTAAATGGGCAGTGAAACAACATCTCTCTTCTCAATCTTGTTTTTAACAGTCTTTTTGGGGGGAATAATTTTGGGTTGAACTGTCGAACAAAGAAAACCTCCGGATCAATATGGCGGCACCCTACCAACTAAGCTATCTAGGCAGCCACCATTTGATTTGTACAGTCTGTCATCATTTAATAATTGCATAACTTAGGTCACACATTTTATAACTTTGCTTCTGCACAATTATCAAGGACAGCTTACTGATGACTACTTTATAATCAGAAATAAGCCAGCTAAAGGATAATAGTTACCCAAGAATTAACACTGCTGACAATTTGTAATCAAGATAGTACTGAGTCTGACAGTTTAGTACCGAAACTGTCGATACCATGCGCCAGATTTAACTAAATACATGAATACACCGATTTACAATCTGTAATAAACTCTTGAACTATGTTTTAGTAACTTACAAACTTTTTTTATACAAAATGTCTCCATATTTCATGAAAAAGCAAGCCTCTTTTTGAAAAACACGAGTCCTTAAATGGCTTGTAAACACAAACACAAATTTATATCACCGCCAAGTCCACCGGAACTCTTCCAAGGCAAACGTGAGTTCACAATTCAGTTGGCTTTTTGGCACTCCATAGGCTGTGCAAATCCTGCGCACATTCAAAAAATGAGCCTCGTTATAAGCGTGATTTGTTTCCTTTATACCTTGTAATCCAAGGTTTTGAAACTGTTCAATACACACAAGACTTTGTAGCCTACTGACTAGGATAAGCATGGTATTTCACCTCATCCTAGCTCTGCGGAAATTAACTTTGGTTGGCCCTGCACCTACATACCTTGTGCATTGTAAAACGTGTCTGGGACACAGGTGGAATTAGGTTCGAATCCCACCAAACTTATTCATTCCATTGAATTAGACAACACTTTTAACACAGCACTTAGCTACAAATATGACTGTCTAAACGATACTAATAAATTCATCAATACTCCCTATACAGTAATTTGTTGGTATAATTTACAAAAATAATAATAATAATAAAATCATAAAGCGTAGATGATTTTTTAAGTTACTCAAGGAGATGCAAGATAACACAATTAACTGTAACTTACAAACATGTTCACTTCATCAGGTATTAAGCGGACGGAGGGTTCACAATACTTTTGTTCGATTTCAATCATATAACTTTTTATTTATTTACAGAAGTTAAATCAGTCACTGAAGAAAAATAAATACAAATAAATAAATAGCGAACATCAAGGACAACAATTAAGATTATGTAAGTCAAAGGTGTGGTAGTGATACAAATGACATTCGTAGATTTTAGTCTTCTCGGAAAACGATGACATTTAGTTTTACATTTCATGAAGTTAAGACTGTGATGACATTTAGGATTCCTAAAAATTATTCCATCTGTAATGTTTGACAGTGAAGCACTTACTAATCCTGACATTACTGACTAATCATCCAATGTAAGTCAGGCATTAGTTAGCTATTCACATTGATTAGAAAATAAGAGGCCATTCACATTTATAAAACAAAATTTCCTTGAAAATGTGTGTTGGTGGGTCAAGGAAACTATCTGAAAATCAAAGTTTCATTTTCAATTAAAAAGAAAGAAAGAGAAAATAGAAAGATTAAACACAGAAAGCAAATTTGAAACCAACAATTGAGATGGGTAGGTTGATCAAACAAATTAAGCAAAAAATTAATAATAATAATGACAAAAATAATTTCAAACATTGATAATTCCGAATGATTTCTAATTGATACTTCCTGTTTGTAAGTTCACTTAGAATCATAAAAAGAAGAAAGAAAATCAGATTTGGAAGATAACTCCAATGCAATCAGTTATGTTTTAAAAAACAATGAAAGTTGTAAGCCTGAGCATACTCTGAAATTTTTCAAATATAACTGATGATCTTCTTCCAAATTAATTATGAGAAACTTACTGTACACAAAACAGCAATATAGTATTAAATAGGGTTAAGTGATTTCAGAGTAAAGAAACATTCAAGGGTTTATGAATTTAAATACTTGAACATTTTAAAAAGACGTTTTCAAAAGGTGAAACAATGAACAATGTGTTTGAAACTGCCCAAGACAATGGAAAATAATTTATGTTTGTTTCATAGTATTAATTTCATTTACAACAACAAACAGCAACAATTGGAAAAGTACTCATCATAGGAAAAAGTCATTCAGGAAAGTATAATATATATTTTTTATAAAATCTTTGCAGACGCTTATGTTTTTTTGTTTCTCCATTCCTTGTAAAAAAATAAACATCCTCAGTCCCTGATTGGAAATATCTATTGTAAAAGAATAAAGAATTGATGAAAAAATGCACTGGCTTCAATGAGCTCTGAATGATTATGACACTGCTGCAGACTGGTAAGCAAGTCTAGTCATTCTCTGGAAGATTCTCTGTTTGGTCTGTGTATAGATAGTTCCCACTTAACGTCAAGCAGTGTAAATGTCGGCCATCTTTACGGGCAATCAACCAATATTGAATGCACAACTGTGGTGTTGTGCATGATCAGTCAGTGAATCACTTGAGGCAGCTTAGAGCAGAAACCCAAGATGCCCATAAAGACGGTGCGTATTGGGATTTATCTATACCAATGGTCACATTCATGTAACTCGTACAATTGTCTTGTCTCATACTGGTCATCTGAAATGGAAACTACCGTAAATCCACCAAAATCCATCACCTTGTCTTGTCTGAATGATTTCGCACTGCATAAGCACACCAACAGAGCTTAACGTCAAAGAGCTGGTAAGCACAAAACAATCTGTAGCACAGCAACAACTTGCTTATCAGAAACTGGTTACCAGCCAAAACGCCATGTTATGTGTACTGTTTGTGACTGGTTCCCTGCTAATTTTTGCTCAGCAGAAAAATTGGATTAGAACCATTTAGATACAGGGCCCAAGTTCACAAACCTGGTAAGCAGAAAATGTGGCTTAGCAAATTTTTAAGTTAAGCAAAACAATGTCTGAGGTCCAATTGCAACAATGTGAAGAACATGGCCTTTGGACGACAAACAGAGCGAGGTACATTTGTGCTGGGCAAAGGTTGTGCTTCAAATAATTTTATAACTTTTGGCCTACGTCTTGTGCCGCCCGTAAATATAGAACCATGTGGTGGAAATTGGAGGATTCAGGCAGGATCCCAGCCAGTTCGTCTCTCATATCTTATAATGCCCTCAATTGTTACAAATACACCCTCTTTCCTTCTCTTTCCTTCTCTTCCATCAAACAATCCACCTAAATATAAATTTGAGAAATTAATATCCACAACATTGAAAAAAAAACAAAAGAAAAAGGTAATCAGTGAGGCATGTGCAGGTATGTGAGAATGCTGTACATAAACGCATTCAGGAGAATATGTCAGTTTGAATCACCTTAAAACTGTAACCTTTTATAAACCTTATAAACATGATGTCACTGCAGTGGGGCACCCTCATGTAGAGGTCAAAATGAGATTGCTCATTGGCCCATCTATTACGTCCTGTGTACAGAACTGTGCATTCATCAACGTTGAACATATATAAGGTGATGTCTAGACGATGTTAATGCATAATGGTCCATTAGACTTCCCCACTTTGAGCCAATGAACAACACAAAGTCACATGGTACAAAGTAAATGTACAATTTTACTATGTAGACCATGTAGACGCTGCACTGGTCATGTGAGAAAGTTTACCATTTGTATTAGAATTACTTTAATAATTTTTAGTTGTAAAACAAAAAGATGTCCCCCCCCCCACACTTTCTTGACACCAAAATTTGATAACATCTGTACAATGCATTCTCCATGAAATGTAAGTGTTAACGTGCTCTTCCACCGAGTTGTGTACAAACTGTACCTGCAGGAAGTCCAGGCTCTGTGGCTCTGTTGTTAACATGTAAAAGTGCACGGCCTGGAAATAAACGAAGGCCACGGAGGCCATGGCCCCTGTTGCCCCTGGTGGTCTTGGTGCCCCTTCAAAAGTGTTCCATAGTCTTCAAGATTTTGCAATGAAAGTGCCCTGTTGCAAAATGAAAATGGCCCTGCCCTCTCAAAGTTGAAATTCCAGGCCTGCATCTAGTCAATGGCTGCCTAACACTTCAGATATATCAATGCTGCTGAAAACACATTTCAAAGTCTGATTAAATAACAAAACTGTGTCTCTCCTCATTTCTTTGCCACATGCAGCTTCATCGGCAAATAACGAAGGAAAAGGTGAAACACACATTGATTTTTGCTTAACTTCTTATGGACAAATCCTCCGAAAATCAAATTTCTGATACATTCAATCCAAGTATCGTGAGTATACCCTAGCCTAAATGGCTAACGATTAACTCTCCTACTCTTGGTAACAATACCCAGCAAGTTGACCAACCATTTGAAAACATTCAACTGCACGGGTTGTGCATGGGGGCACAACTGTGTATACAGCTACAAACTGTGTACATGTGTGTACTGTGTAAATGCATTCACCATAAGATATCACATTGCAGGCTGGCACAGTTAATCTACCATTGAAAACCATAGTGGATGATAATGAATGGCGACAGTAGGAGGGGTAATCATAGCACATTAAATCTCACAAAACCACTCTAGTTTCTCAACCACTGAAAAAGTATAAAAGCAATTTTACTGTGTTAAACTGTTTTTATATAAAATATGTTTTCTTGCTGTGCACTACTACAAAACTTGTACAAAATAAAAACAAACAAAAACATTTTACTAAACACAATACAAAACATTTCACCAACAGCTCAAATACAACGAAGCATGTCACATGAAACATGCATTAAATACATGTTAATTTGGGAAAGCACCGAGTATACAGTGCTTAATACACATCGGTGTGAGGGTTAAAAAAAAATTAAATTATAAACATGCATTAGTTAACTATTCCTTGCAAAACCGCTCACAAAATCCATTAGTACTACTACACAACAAGTTGTTTCATATGACTCAACTTGCTTTGTGTATAACGTTGCATGGGGTGTAGGCAAAGTTGTTATCAAATTGTTTGTGTTTACAAAGTAAACAGCATAAAGGCAACTGTTGAAACCCTGTGTATATGTGGACTGGAACCGACAGAAATACAATCGCTTTTATCACACTAACAAAGCAAAACTATCTAACATGACCCCCTTAAGCTGAATACAAATAAATGCTTACTGGGAGTATCGGTTACACTTTGTAAAATTGGCGCCTAAACATGCCTTAATGTGAAATTGTATACAAACGTAATAAAAAAATCACACACGACACATGTGAAACTATTTAGTCTTTGGTTTCTGATTGACCTCAGATTCAAAGTCGTTGCAGCTTTACGCAGATTCACTTGTTCGATCATTGCATCTTTTAAGGGTTAGTCAAATGAGGAGACATCAAAGGCAAAGTATACCTTTGGTTTTTGGAACTATTCGATTGTTCTAATCCTACATAAATGTAGATATATATATTTGTTCCAACCCAAATATTTAAAAAACTAACCTGTGAAAATTTCATTTCAAAAGGTGGTCACGTTTTTTAGATATCGCCGAAAATCCGGAGCGAATACGTCCACGCAGGAAAAATAATCCCTAATAGGAATACACAATCTGAGAGGGGATAAAAAGTGATATCTTTTTTCCCGCAGTACTTCGAAGCGAAATGTTTCTCAAACTGCATTATGCTATCCAAAGCTGCTGTACTTCTTACCAAATAAGTTGTTATTGCCATTAATTTTCAGAGTCTTTATCAAACGTATACAAACCCTTTAAAACCTCTGTGTTGCAAAAACCACCCATATACCAATCATCAAATGATTTGAATTTAATAGGTCATATTTTGATTGTGAAGAAAAGAATGTTGAACTTGAAGGCAGTTTCTGAATTACCGGCTGCGACTGTGGTTGGCTCACCATGTTAGTGTGCCTTAAAGCAATGGCTGACCATAGCAACACCCTTAGCAATAGCCGCAGTCATAGCTGTCAATTCTAAACAAGGCCTAATAAACCCTGAAGCTCCAATTGGATTTGGCGGGGTACCAGTCACAAGCAATCTACATTATAATATATTTTAGCTGATGACCCGCTTCTGCTAACAAATTCTTTTCCTGTTCAGTAAATTCATGTGCTTAGACAAAATTTGCAGGGAACAAACATATCACTCATTTTATCGTTAAAAGGCATTTCTTATGACACTGATATTTCTGAGAGAACCTTGAGCTTTTGCAAAACACAAGTGGAAGGCAAGTCGTCTTTTTTTCCAGACATAAATCTTCAAAGAAAAACTAGCTCAATGCATTTCGCATGGGCTTCTGATTATCGTTGGACCCAATTTGTGTAAAGCGGGCGGGCTCACAATAGATGTATCACAATATTAAGATATGGATAACTCAGAATGGCATTGTAGTTCTGATTGGACCCAGAATATCTCACTGTTTTGACTAGCCTTCTCTACTTCTTGTAAACAAACCTTAACCAAATAACAACCTGCCATGACTACTTTCTGTATTTAAAAAAAAGCAATGCTCCCTTAAGGAGCTCGCACACATAAAATTCACTTTCCCACATTACCTTTTTCAAATTCCATTTTGTTCACAATCAATTTCATCTGCTCTTTATTATTCAAAAAGCGTGTTTCAGAAGATGGAGGCATTGTTGATGTTGCAATTCCCTCAAAATTAAAAAATGCTGGAGATATTTTATCAACTGAGAGGCAAGTAAGCCTTGTATTTAGTTCCCACTTGACATTGTATTGTCGTACATCTTAACAGGCAATGAAACATCACTTTTTAATGCACAACTACAAATTTTGCATACATACTGCAAGCAGCACGCAAGATGTCACTAAAATCCTTGCACGATTGGTCAGTCAACCACTAGGAGCAGGTTCAAGTTCCAACAAGGCTAACTAAAGGTCAACTATTTCTACTCGAGCCCAGGCTGGTCGACCATTAGTTGACTTACTGTGGACGACCATTTGGAACCAGCCTCAGGACCACTGTTTCTTCCATGGTCCCGATGGCCTTGATTCATGCTAACCCATGTAAAGCGCAGAAGGGAACCAGTGAAACTATTAGGAAATAAAAGTGTTGAATACCATATTGAAGGAGTTGTTCCAGTAAGTAGGTCACTGCGCATGTGTGTTGCTAGTCCGTGGTCAACCATGGGTCGAATACAAGTGTGCACTCAAACTTGCCCTTGGCAACGTAGAAAAGTCAAAACACTCGACGAAGCTAAATTGCCCGTAACGATGGCGTCTATTGGGAACTATCTATAACGGTTCACATTTTCACCACATGTGAAGAGTTAAGCCAAACACGGCATGGTGCAGGCTGGTGGCTAGGTGCAGAGTGCAAATTGATCAAGGTGACTATCACAACCATCAGTTCTCACACTTTCTCTCAAATTTTCTTTCCATATTTCAAGACAGGAAAATATTAAATCCAATAGATGTATTGCAATATATAAATATATTTCCATATTATATATATTTTTTTGATTTGTCCACTTTTTTTCTATTTTTACATATCTACTCTTTAATTGGTGTCATACACCAATGATCTCCATCAGTGTGTTATGTTGCCGCGGTGGTAGACTACTTGCGTGCTGGAGTAAGGCATCACCCATCAAGCCATGGAGCTCGATCGCCAGTGTATTGACGGCGCCCCGTAGGTTCAGCGTTCCCCCCGGTACAGCCCCACTCCCTGTGAGGCTTCCGAGAAGGTGCCATAGGACTGGTAAGACGTTGCGAACCACTGTCTGTTGTTTGCGTTGATATACTTTAGTTGAAAGAACTGTGGGTTTTAGAAAAAATAAGAGATCAGTGAGTCTACCTTGTCCTCCTCAAGAATTTCCTTCCAGACTGTTTAAGATTTGCTAGATTCAAATACTTGTACCAATCTTTGGTTCCTACTTAATTTTTTGTGAAGGGAACAAAACTTAAAGTTGCAAGGCCTAATATTCACTGACATTTTTATTTTTTTATTTTTTATTTTTTTCTCTGACTGATTTTTGACAGAACGTTTCGAAACATAAAACAAACAAAAACGTTGTGCCACAGACACTGCGCAAATTACATGTAACGTGCAAAATTGTTTGTACATAGCTAATGACAAATAGACATCATTTAATGTCGGATTCCACCAATAGATCAAGATCAGAAAATCAAAAATAACAACGTTTAAAAACGATAGCTTAATTTCCTTGTACATAGATCTTGAAACTTGATTCACAAAGGGCTGATCTGTACAGAGCTGCCCAACTAAATACTGGTTAACGGTTTTACTTGCTGAGCTAAACTCAGTATGGAACCTGTCAAAGGTAGTATATATCACATGGCATTTTGGTTGGTAAACTTCTTCAGCTATGCAAGACTTTTCTATGCTTAGCAAATGTGTGTGCTTAGACAGCTCCATAAAATTGGACTCTTTTGGAGAAATAAAAAACAGGTCTTTTTAAGCCCAAACACTTGCAAAATTATTTTGTTCTGATTAATAGAAATCCCAAAGGTAAAAAAATTAATATCTCAGGTTTTGTTTGTTTGTTTGTTTATTGCTTTTCCATGGAAAAGAATATGTTCGAGTGTAAACTATTTAAAAAATATTGGAGGCTGCGAGTTGTTACTTACAAGCTAATTTCTCCACCATCTTGGGCTTGACTCTGGCGTTGCCATACTGGGTAGCAGAAGAGAACGGCTGCACTAAGACAATCATATCTGGAGGAAGAGGCAAAGAAGATAAATGGGATTCATGAGAAAGTGTGCCTTCTGTTATAAAAGGATAAAATCATTATTGTAAGGTTTATCGAGTGAAATCTTTGAGAAAAGTCTTTGAAGTGCGTTGTTTCAGTAAGTCATTAAAATCTCAATTTTTAGTGAAACTGAATTTCAAGAATTTTGAATGAATTTTGTTTTCTTTTTAAACCGAGAAACCACAAATGTAATGAATATATGGAGTACCAAATATTTAGGCATTTCTAAAAATAGATAGTGAAAGACTAAACAAATTAAGCTATTCAATGAAACACTTCAACAAAATCCAGAAAATATCCCTTCACGTACCAACATTGGATATAATGCTGTCTAGTATTTCCTCACTAGTTTTGCATATAACAGCATTCTTTGAAGCTAGGTTACCAGACACTACTGGTACCACTCCTGTTACGACCGCAGCTAGGTATTCACCAAGTCTGGGTACCATACCAAGCATTGTTTGCAGTGCTGCTTGGTTGACTTTACTGTTTGAGTCGGTCAGCCGTGGTGTGAAGTTGTCAAAGATCTGTTACAAAGCAGCAAAAAGATATTTCAAATTAGTCTTTTACGGAGCTCAACTCTTGTTCAATCTTTATTTATTGCCATGCCAAGTCAAGGGACTGTAAAGTTTCTCAGCCTAAACATTTGCTAAGCACATGGAAGTGTTGCTTCATAGCCGAAACGGGTACTGTCAACATTCAATGTA
>CM021526.1:9590533-9607637 GCA_010994315.2 Pisaster ochraceus | reverse complement strand
AAAAAACCCAGGAATTTCTTTTTTTTTTTAGAGCAAAAAAAACCAGGAATTCCGGTTTAAAACGGAGAAATCACATCCCTGATTACATCCCTCGTTCGGTCAGGGCTCAAAATTAACACTGGAATGCAGGCCTGAGACCAGTGATTCTAGCACTGGGCCAGTAAACTCAAGACTGGAATTCCAGGGGGTCGTGTGCTTTTTAACTTAATACATGTAATAGTACCTCACACAAAAAAAACTATACAAAAATGTTTTTTAAAAGATGTTTAAATACTGAATTTCCTATCAGTCTGATAAGGATCTTTCAATTCTGCTGAATATCAGAGTACACTTACCCAACTGAAATCAATCTGCTCTGTGCTTATCCACATAAAAACAGTTTATATGTTAAACTGTGTATATAGATTTTTTCTCATTTTGATTCAGGGTCAATTCTGGTCTAAAAAAAATTTTGAGCTGCAAGCCCTACGAGCTGTAAATTTTACACCCTAATTCAAGCTCTGATGGTGGAGACATAAATTCTTCTCCATTCTCTAGTTTTTTAATAAACACACCATCCAGCCATCTTCATCAAATTAAGCGGTGCTGTATCAGTGAAAACAACAAAAAACTGTTACCGTTTAGTCCCAGATTCATTAAAAAAAAAGCAATGTTGATTTTAAGGGCTCTAAAGCTATTTTCTCAACTTTAACAGTAATTCAAAAGGATATTTCTCTGAAGAATTGGTACTAGTGTAAAATTTATCATCTGAAAGCTTTAGATTGATACTAGTTATAATAACATCATAATAAGCAGTTCTTATAAAGCACTTTATCATGCCCAAGGATGTCTCAAAGAGGTCATTGTTTATTCTACAAGGTATACGGAGCTATGTTCAAAATAAGACCCATTTATTTACATAGTACCATGTAATGGTTTACAAGGTGCTGTGGCACACTCTGCAGCCAACCAAAACGGAAAAACTGGTGCGAACCCCTTCTCCTAATGCTAAGTGTACTGGGTTCTTTTACGTGCATTACCCAACACACGGGACAAAAGTGTCAAGACCAGGACTGGAACCTCCACTCTCCTGGTCAGAAATGCCAGATGTTGAGTCCAGTGTGCTTGCATCTCACAAACTGTGACGTCTATCCAGTTTAATTCTTGAAATAAAGTTGCGTTTTAAGAAATAAATATTCAAAACAGAGGAATAGATGACATAAGAACTCCAGACTAACCTCATCTTCCTCTGCCTCCTCACTGTCACTCTCTGCTGAGCTGGAATACTTGGAGTCTTGCCTGTAGCTGTGACCTATGACCTCTGCCAGAGGTCGCCGCTCCTCTCCGACGCTTTTCTTCTTCTGGGTCCCGACTGGTGGAGGTGAGTAGTCTTTGCCTGAAGTCTTGCCATTAAAAACACCTACAAAATATGAAAAAAATGTCAATACGTAAAACAGCTGCAAAGATAAATCTAAAAGTCTTGTTTATTTTAAGCATGACCTACAGACTTTGATGTTCAGCACATCTTTGGCGCATCTTGTCTTGGTGTGTACTGCAGGGGGTCACACATGCAGGCTCGGTTGTGCACACAGAATTGCCAACTGTGCCAGAAACACCGAGGCAAACCCCTTTTCTTAGGGACAAGTGTACTGGGTTCTTTTAAGTGCATTACAAAACACACAGCTTTACATCCGGTCTGAAGGATACAACAATATTGTTTAAGTGTCTTGCTCAAGGACACAAGTGTCACGACCGGGATTGGAACTCACACTCTGCTGATTAGAAACACCAGAGCACGAGTCTGATGTGCTTGATCTCTCGACCACGATACCACATGGCCTGTGGCAGGTCAAGTTTGAGAAGACAAAGAGGCTTGTGTACAAAGGTTTTTTTTATCGGTGTACAAAGAAAGATATTTGACAGGTCTGTTTTGATATTACACCATGGACACAAAACGATCTAGAGGGAAATCTGAATTTAAATGAAGTAAAGTACCAAGTGTGGAGCGTGATCCCTCACAATGAAGCTCATTCTATCGGATACAATTTTTCCCAACATAAAAAAGCCATAATTATTCAACGATTTCAACATATTTATAGTTATTCATATGAAAAAGGTTCCTGCAGAGGGGAACAAATGATGAAACAGCTGATGCATACTGTACAAAGAACAATTTATACTTCCATAAAAGCCCACCATAAAGCAACTGATTATTGATTATAATACACCTGGATAGTTCATCCGTTTTGTCCTTGTAAAAGGACAGGGGAACATGAAGTAGGCCAGACAGAAATAATTTCTTCTCATCGAGCAACGTAAATGAAAAAATACTCTTCGAACGGACATCATAAAGGGGTTTTCCCACACAATGGAGTTAATTAGATCAAATACTGCGATGTTGTTTGTCTTCTAAATTAATGGCTAGCAAAACAATACCAAACTTTGTCAGAAGCGCTTAAATTTATCATAACACTTTTGACAATTCCACCAGCAACAAAGATTATCTCATAATTGCTCAACCATCAAAAACAAAGCTTTTTACCATTACATTGATTATCAAGGTTCAACTCAATTACTCAAAACACATTATAAAAAGAAACTACGTCAATAAATAATTCACACGCACTTAGATTAGCCTGTTCTATGATATTCTCTGCAGCAAGGGACAATGGGTGGGGGTGGGTTGGTGTTCAGTCGAGTGCCTGAAATTTTCATTTGGATGCCACAGCAACAATTCCTAGTCATTTTTTTCATCCCTCTGGTGAAAGGAATGTGCCAGAAACGATTTATGTTCAACTCGGTAACTCTAAGGAATTTATATACCACCTAGAGTAGAAGTTGCAGCTTTGTTCCTGGGTGACAACACCAGAAGCTTAGGACTTAGATTGTGTTGTGTTCTTGTTTTTGTTTGTTCTTGTTTTGTAATTTCTGTCTCTAGCTTACTTGGCTTCTTTCTGCTCTTTATGTTGACGTTTTATGTTCAATAAATATAAACATTGATAATACTTAAGATATTAACTTTACTGAGACTATTCTGTACAACCTTCATCATACAACCCGACATGGCTAATACCGTTGACTTTTGACACAATTTTTCTTGTAAAAATATCTGGAAAAGCAATAAAAGCATGAACTTTATTTCGTTTTACAAATGCGGACCCTAATGGTAAACCATTGAACATCGTATGTTGATTTAAGCTTTTTTCAGCTTCAGCAAGAGCTCTATACCTTGTGTCTATTTTCTCTTTGAGTCCACTGATTGTAGCGGTTTTCAGAGCCACCTAGACTCATCAACCTTGCTCTAATTTCCGGGATGCTGCCATTTTTAAGTAGTCAAGCGATCTGACAACTGGAGCACGTGCAATCAATATATTGAATACATAACAGAACCTCAATAGAGATGACCAAGCTGCCAATATTCAAATTCATTTCTGTCTTAAATGTTCCGTTACCGCTGCGACATTTGACCTTGTTAGTTCCCCAACTACAACAATTATTTAGTAAATGTAAGTAAATGTAAGTTGCACTTTCCTACAATGTACTCTGGTTCATGTTTTATTGTCCTTTAAGTGCAAGGACAATGGTGCAAATAACAGCATGAGTGAATCTGCATTTTGAAAGCAAGTGTTTTTTGTACAGCAGATTTGAATACAGAAGCTCCGTTTACCAAGAGAGGAATATCCGTTTACCAAGAGAGGAATAAACTATCTTGTCCTTCAAGCCTCAGGCTTGACGGCTTAGGCAGTGGCTACGACTGGATTGCTGTAAAAGCCTATTCTTCAATGTTGCCACTGCTGCCACTAGCCATAGCCGACCAGTTGGACTCAAAGAAACCAAACCAGAAAAAGAGGGACACGAAACAGAAGATGGAGAAAGGAACTAAGAAAATGTAAAGGCATCGCATGGAAACAGACAGGTCAGGATAGAACGAACAGCAAAATTGGTGAAGAGGATTTCCTCCTGCAGTTGAGTGAAATGGGCTAAAAAGAAAGACAATTTGAGTGACTTTTGACAACAGAAGAGAGACAATAGTCTCATCTTTATTACAGGCAGTTTGAGCTTTTTGGTTATAAAATGTGTGTATGTTTCCTCCTCAGCCTTGCCTTCTCTACATTTTGCCATTGTTCCAGTAAATTTGGCTTGTGCCACATACTTTATTTTGTTTTAAATATCTAGTTATAAAAATAGTATTGAAAACTTTTATAGCACCAAATTCGCCTAATCCTGCTTTAGACTCTTCTTTGATATGCAATTTTGAGAAGTAGAGTGATATAAATAATAAGGCAAGGCTATTGTTATTATATATATTTTTTTAAGTTTCCCCCATTTCCGGCGGAGTTTACACTTAAATTTGAAATACTGAAAGTGATGTTTATTTGTTCATTTTAATAATAATAAGTGCATGTCGCGGCCGAGCGGATAAAAGCACCGCACTCAAGTTCTGGTGTTTCCGACTCAGCAGAGCGTGGGTTCGAGTTCTGGTCGTGACACACGTGTCCTTAAGCAAGACACTTAACCATGATTGCTTCGTCCTTCGGATGGGATGTAAAGCCGTTGGCCCCGTGTGTTGTGTATCGTTCATAAAAGAACCCAGTGCACTTATCGAAAAGAGAAGGGGTTGGCCCCGGTGTTACTGGTCTGATTGGCTGCATATTGCGCCACAGCACCTTGTAAACCATTACATGGTGCTATGTAAAGGAGTAGGTTTCATACTTCAAACGTAGCACCAAATACCTTGCAGGAAAATACTTAATGTTGAAGCGCCTCGAGCGTCACTGAGTGACAAATATGAGCACTATATAAGAAGTCTTTGTTATTATTATTACTTCACAACTCCAAAGTCACAGAAATTTGCAAATGACAACCATGAGATGCTATTATTGAATATTATTAAAAGCAGCTTACTCTTTCCGATGACCATAGACAAGTCGTCTGCCGCTACGGTGGCCTTGTCATCGAGGTCCACTGGCCCTGGGTGGTGCATTGATGTCATCGACAGGGGTGATAACAGGGGTCCTGGTGAGAAAAGGCAAAATGGTCATTTATGGAGAGAAAAAACTTTAGAAGGGCGAGTCCGCCATGATACTATTAAAACAATGATGTAATGAACTTGTATATTGAACACTTTGCTGGAAGAAAGTGACTTTGATCAGCGAAACTGTTGAAATTGGAAATGAATCAATTGCTTGGGACCCTTTTTATGTTTCCCAACTCCAAATAAATTGAAAAAATATTTGTCCCAATTTTTTCAATAAAAGTGCAAATTATGTTGTACATGTAAGCCCCCGCAGAGCATTTTATGCATTCTTAAGTATAATTTGGTTGTTACATGTTGATTGGTTGACTCACCTTTTTGCTGCCTTCTCCTGTCCCGCCCATTCTGCGCCTTGGCATGCGTTGGGATCGGCGGCGACTGCGATCTGACATTGGGACCCTGTCCATTACTGTAGCCCTGACCAACGATACTGACATCGGACGTGGGCTTGTCCCTGAAGGTCACCCCGGAGGACGGGCTGTACTCGTAGGCATTGGGGTCGGACCTCTCCTCTGGGTATTCCATGGAGTTCTTGCGGCTACCTTTACCAGAGGAGGCCCTTGCCATCCTGGGCTTGCTGCTGAACGGTAGCTCAGAGTTGGGCTTCTTTCTGTTGATGGGGCATAACAGATAAACATTGAACGCTTGAAATTGGAACAAATGTAGGTATGAAAACGAACTTGTACTACATAGACCATGTAACCTTTGTTTACAAAAAGAGCTACCTTGTACATTCCAGGACATTATCTGGCAGGCAAGATACTGCACTGTAGTGTGGAAAAGTTTTACCTTTTTGTGTCATAATGGCCACATAAATTCAAGGGTTATAAAGGTAACAGCTAAACAAGCTTCATATCAGAAGTTGATAAAAACCAGACGGTGCAGTCTCCATAAAATGTAAGGTTTTAATGTGTTCTTCCATTGAGCTGTGTACAAATCATGCCGGCAGGAATGTCCAGGCTCTGTGGCTCTTTTGTAAACATGTGATGTCACCGGTCACATGGTCTATATTCAGTGCAGTGAAAGTCCAGATAAGATACTAATAATAGTCAACAACATAAAACGTACAGTCAGAAATTGAAAGTTTAAGCAATTTCAAGCAAGTGTTGTTATAGAGGCAAAAATCAAGTTACTGATGTCCACATTGTTATTGAGTTTGTTCATGTATCATTTTATACATATTTTTTAACAGACCGTAACATGATCTACAGAGTTCTACTTGAATTTAAGGGGGGGGAAAAAGATAATAAATCCTGTCTTCTGTGATTTTAAATTCAAACTAAGCTCCAGTACATGAGCCATGTTATTCAGAATCAACTTCCAAGAGCCAGATTTGGTGCAAGATTATGCATTAAGCAAAAATTAACCAGCTGCAATCAAAACTAACATTTTAGACTTCAATATTTGTAAAAATTGTTCATGAATTTCAAAAATTGTGCTGGTTTAGATTTTTGTCTTCTTTTTTTCTATTTAAAAATTGCCAACAAAGTTTGGGTCAAATCAGTCAATATGGAAATAATTTTGTAAAGATTTCTCACTTAAACACAAGGACGACACATTTGATGAGTTAATTTTCTTCAAGGAAGGTCACTCAATGGTCCTTGGATGAAATTTATTTATTTTCCAGGAAAAAGATTTTTTTTTTTTCCTCTCTTTTTTTTATTCGTTTTGCATCATTCAACAGCAACAATGTGATTAAAGTCTCACATAATACCCTCAATCGATATTCCCATGGCTAGCTCCACGGGGCTAGTCTTTTTGTACATTCAACAAGCCACCGTGAATTTTGATAAACTTGTGTGATTTTTGCTGGAAATTTCTTTGTGAAACAAAACAAAAGATTCTCACAGGCAGGTCGCTATTTTTGACTGGTCTGCTGGCTACATGAGAAGCAAATTTGACTTGCCTCCAGCACTATTTATATCTGCTCTTTAGGCTGGTGACTAGATTCAAGGAAATTTCAAGGAGATTGCCAATTACAAACAATTAATAATAATAACAAATTTATCTCTGAGAGTCTCAAAGCGCTTGTTATAGTTTTAATAAAGACAGGTTTTTTGAAATACGAAACCACTTTATGTAGCACCTTATAAGGGCTTAAAAGGTGCCGCAGCATTCAGCAGCTGCTGCCAGAAACACCGGGGTAAACCCCATCCCATATCAATAAGTGTACTGGGTTTGCATGTATTACAAAGCACACAGGACCTACGGCATTATGTTCAATCCGAAAGACAAAGAAATAATGGTTAAACTGTCTTGCTTAATAAGGGCTAAGTTTCAAGACCGGGACTCGAAACCCACACTCTGCTGATCAGAAACACCAGAGCTTGAGTACGGTGTGCTTGGCTGCTCGGCAACGACACGCCACAGATAATACGTAACGTCATAAGTCACATCATCACTAAAAGCTGTGTACACAATTATTTTCAAAATAGACCCCACGCGTTGGCCATCATCACTGGGGTCAATGGAAACAAGCACGCGCGTACATGCTGTGCACAACTCTCAGCCGATAACAGGTCTTCATTGACCACAGTGAGGGCACTGTGTTGGGCTCCCGATGTCACAATGCAAGGGGTCTACTTCATTGTGTCCTTCTCCACTCACCCTTTCTTCTTTGATAGTGGATACCTCTCCAGGGAGTCATCAACCCCACTGTTCAACGTTGAGAACATACTGAAGAAGCCACTCTCATCCACTTTGGAAGAGACCACCGATGATGAAGAGAGATTGTTGTTTGAGTGGGAGTGTCTATCCGGGTCCCTTGTGAACTGTTTCTCCGCTCGCTTCTCGGCCCGCTTCTTGGCAGCGCTGCTGCGCACTTTCTCCAAGGAGCTCAACTGACGAGAGAAAAAAAAAGGAAATCCAAAGAAAATGAATGAATGCGGCCTCGGTAAGGTTTGAAATTATGCATGGTGTAGAAAGTTACAGACATGTATTCAGTTTACGGTCATGAATCATATGAAATTAATCTCTTCTGGAAAGAAATTTCTTCAGTTCTAAAAAGGACTGGGATTTGAGGTTATATTGGGTCTTAACATTTTTAAGGGTACAATTCTAACATCCTCAGCAGGCCGCAGTCTGACAGCGTTAAAACACTAGATTGTGAATTGCCTTTGTGAAGGATCAGGCTAACATACTCCACACTATGTTACTAACGAAAAGCTTATCATTAAGCTTTAGGCTGCAGTCTGACAGCGTTGAAACACTAGATTGTGAATTGCCTTTGTGAAGGATCAGGCCAACTTACTCCACGCTATGTTACTGACCAAAAGCTTATCATTAATTTGCTATGACTTCCCCTCTCTTACTTCAACATTTCTTAACACAGTTCATATGAGAAACTGACTTTTGCTAAGAATTATTCCCAAAATAGAAATTGTCAGTCTTGTAGATACAGCCCAGTATCTGCTGAGGAGTGAACAAACACAGTCTGCCAGCTGCTGGTTATCATGAACAGGTCTGCGCTAACATATCATTGCTCAATGCTCAACATTTGACAGCCCTCAGGGAAAAACAACAAATTTTGATCCTTTACGAACAGTCATTTGTGGGAAAACAAATACACTGCATTTTTATAGATTAAAAAAATGCTACATCATTTCAGGTGAACTGGTGGACTTTATGGCCATTTCCCGCCATTTTAGAATGATAGGAGCCTGGTTCCAAAAAATTCATTGCATAATGATCAAAATTCATTAAAAAACAAACTATCCCTTGTATTTTTATATCATTTTCCAGGAAGTTGAGTAACCGTTTGAAACCATTCAACTGCACAGGTTGTGTACGGTGGCACAACTGAGTACAAAATCACAGTGTGTATTGTGAAGATGCATTCACCACACAATATAATATTGCACGTTGGTACAGTTTATTTATCATTCAAAACCACACTGGATGATATTGAAAGACAAGTAGGAGGGTTGAGTGTGTACTGTGTAGATACAGTCACCACATGATATCATATTGCAGGCTGAGGAGATAATTTATCATTCAAAACCTTGACTGTGCACTGTGTAGATGAATTCACCACATGATTTCATAATTCTGGCATGCCACATAATCATTCAAAATCACGGTGGATGATATTGAATGGTCGGACTACTGAAGTGTTCTAGTATGTTTCGATTGAACAATGCAGAGTTACTTCATCTAAGATGTGGATAACTGAGCTTGTCCGTGATTGGTTGCAGACTGCGCCACAGCACCTTGTAAAACCTTACAAGCTGCCACCAGCATCATGAGCGCCAATCTGTGGTGGATACCGGTGCTTCAGAAGTGTTCATCTTTTTCATTATCATTATTTTGCTACAGTGACCACAGAAATCAAAAACCTGTTTGTTTGTTTGTTTTTTTATAATTGTCCACACCCATTCACTTATTCGCTGCAATAATTTCACTGGTGTCCTTGTCCAAGTCCTTACAGAAATCGTGCAGATTTGTGACTTCTGATTACAACGTAACTTGAGTACCCATGACATCGCTTACCATGAATAGAAAATTGCAAAATTAAAGGCAGAAAATTGTTCTTTTTTGTTTATTTTCTGACAAAAAGAGATAAATATCAAAATAAATCAAAGCCCTCATTTAAAAACATTGTTGAAACTGGCCAAAATACACCACTTCCCAAACACACTAAATAAACAAATACCTTGGCTAAAATCTAAATTTATCAGATCCCAATCAGATGGTTTCTGGTTATATTTCATCTGGGCCAGACTTTAATCAATTCCATTTCCTGCTTGAAGTCCACGCAGTTTGATAAGGGATCTTGCAAGATCTAATTAAAACAGACAAGCCTGCAATCTCACACTACCATCTCCCCCCCCCCCCCCCCCCCCCCCCCCCCCCCCGAGGCAAAACGGCAACCCTGCCGGTCTTGTCGGTATCGTAAACTGACCTTTGTGATCCTCCCTACATGACTTCACGTATCGGGAGAACATTTTGTAACAAGTCGGGAGAAGAATTATGTAAGTGTGTTGTGAAGGAGGTGATTCAACCCATCAGCATGAATCACTACTCTCATCTAAAGCTGCTATTAAGAATGCAAGTTACATTCAAGCGTGGTTCAATAACCCTTCATTCAAATTCTCACGTTTCTTCCACGATATCATAAAACCGGACCTGAAAGTTTCTATCAGGTATCGTTAGAAAAGGGAACAATGTTGACACTTGTACGGTTGTCCTCATCAAACCAAGTGAGCTTCCAACTTAGATCCATTTTATCATTCTTAAATCTTCAAATGAAATAACTGCATTAAGAATAAAGAATTGAATTTGGTTTTAAAATATAGAATGTGTGTGTGTGATAAGCACTGTACACTCGGTACTTTCTGGGTCCCGCAAAAATCCACAGGCTACTAGGTGCATTCTAGAGCACGTATCTTCCAAGTTCAAATATTTCAAAAAGAGATGTATTAAGTGCTTTACAAAAGTTATCATTATCGTTATTATTATTATTATTATTATTATTATTATTAGTGCAAAAATAGTCAATAGCCTTACGTTTTGAACCTAGCAGAGTCGTTCTCTGAGGCTAAATGACCAGACAACAACAGGTAAACTGGTGTAACAGAAGCAGTCAAGGGGAAAGAACACTGTTGGTTTATGAGTGTTGTCTGGTATATGTACATATGTACATGTTTGAACAAAGGGCCGTTTAAGACTCAACATGTTTTGTGCACACTGAATGCTGGTATTTAGCAATCTATGATGATTCTTGAGTAGTGACTGATAGATTTGGTGCAACATTTTGTCATGCTACATGTATACTGGGGAATATCATTCAATGTGAAGGCCAATATTATATATATGTTTAGCAAAAAGACACCAGAAGGTATGTGTAGCTCATAAAAAGTGCTCCTTATATTCCCATCTTTAATGATGAATTGTTTATTGTGTGTTTTTTTTTTACAGCACCACACCTTAACCCCTGGGCAAGCATATCCTGGTTGACGAAGGGGACATGATTCTCATCACTTATGAGTTTATTCAACCCTAATAACAGGATCTTAACCCTACGGGGCATAAAAGGGGATAATAAAACTATAAAAGTGTCACTAAAGAAAAATATCTCTGTGTCAGGCTTGATTAAGCTGGTTTCCATGGTAACACTTACTTTATATGTATATATCTAAGGTGTAATTGTTCAAGCTTGTGTGACTGATTAACTTAACTCAGTCAGGGTTACAGCATACATAACCCCTGCCTCGCTAACGGGGTGTTGCTGTCATCTAAACGCATGCCTAATTGGAGATAATTTCTCTCCTATTACATGATGAGGTTTCGAATAAGGGTAGAACTTCATCCCGACTGGGCTAGTTTGGATGTCAATGACTCTGAGAACATGCAGAGAGCTATACTACCCCTAATAACTTGACTGAAGGCCTCGCTGTGGCAAGAAGGTCTCCCGATTGGGGACCACTGATACCCAATAGGGAGTAGAATCAAATCAGGTTAAAGTATATCCTAATTTGGGTAGTTAAGATGACAACAATCTTGTGAGTCTTGCAGCTACATGTACCTCATTTATATAAAGACAGTGTATAATTTAACATGAAGACCCTAACTGATCTCTTCCCTACCCAGGCTGTTTTGTAAACTTGGGCGTGATCCCTGGCTTTTTAACAGTTACAGGTTGAATGGCTTCTGACTGTCACCCCCAGCAAAGATATTGACAAAATAGGGAGACCGCTAGATAGCTCAGGATGTCGCAGGCCGCAAGTCCTGCACTAGTAAGTTTTTCTTTGTTCAACCCAAAATTATTTAGTAATTTACCAAGTCAGTTTCCCTTGTGGTTTATTACTTGATAAAAATGTTTTGTTTATTAAGTTCCATTATTTGAAAATAAAATAAAGGCTGTATATTTTGGGGACGATATCTTTCATTAGATGTTATGAAGTTGCAAACTTTTTCTGGACAGTGAATTTTATGATGTCCTGTCCCAACACGTTTTTTACGGAGTTTTCAGTGCTTAGTTATGTTTGTGGATGAAAAAAAAATAACATCGAGTCAACTTTTCACTGCTGGTGCTACAGACAGAAAGAATAATCAAATATTAGAGCAAAAACGCTGCATTTCTATTTAGCAAAAATGTTGTCTCTCAGCACGCACTTGTTTTGTGGGTACATCCGGGCTATTTTGAGCAAGACACATTGTTTTGACGACTTCAAACTCACGCAAAACTTAAGTGCGATTTTAGGAGGTACAACATTTGTGCACTGATTAGACAATATGTTTGTCAACAAAGTACTTACATCAGGTCCAATGTCTTCCTCATCAGACATTTCAAAATCATCGGTATAAGAGAGGTCTGAATCAATGATGTCATCCACTCCTTTGGGACCTTGGTTCCTTTCCAGTGGGTCTAGAATGGGCCTCCCTTGCCCCCTTCGACCCGCTGACCTTGCCAGGGTGGGTTTGAGAGGGATGGGCGAGGCTGTGACAACACCCTTAGATTTCTTCGGTGCGTACTCTGGGGACCACTCACGTCGGTTGCCTGCATCTGAAAAGGATGAACGATTCAATAATGACACCAACTGCATGTAGAGTAAAATATCTTTAGGAATAACGCATAAACTGAGCCCCGGGCTTACCCGTAACACAAAGCCTTGCGTACATTGTCTAGTAAAAGATGGTATAGCCTAGTAAACACCATCTCTCAGCTTGCCCGTGGGCTACTAAAAACTGTGCAACCTACTTGTTTATAGGCCTTATACATTATCTTTCTTTCCAGGTTCTATCGCTACCATTAATGCATCAGAAAGATACATTTATGAAAATACATGTTCAAATCTGGGCTACTAAAACTTCCTATGGGCAAGTTAAATGCACAGCTTACTTTACTTGCCCGGTGGGCTACTTTACAAAAAAGCTTCAACACAAGGCCTGAACACTTACCCGGGAGTGGCTCAACCTTCTTCTTGCCCTTTGACCCGCCATCAGGTGCAAAATGCGCCTCGGGCCACGAGCTGGATAGATTATTTTTCTTCGATCCTCTTCCTCCAATACTGCCGTTCTCTTTGACGTTACCAGACCCAAAGGAACTGACATATTTATGGTCTGCGTGTGACTGCCGAACTTCAGGGTCTTCTGACTCCTGTCTTATTAAACTGTTACTGTTACGGTTCTTTAGGATCGTGGCTGTGTTGCCAGCAAATGGGTCGTGACCTCCTGTGAAATGGACATGGAGAGTATATAAAAAAAGTGTGAACATTTCTTTGTGACGGCATCTTTAGTCAAGATTTTAATCCAAGAACTGTAACAATTTGCATCACCTATTGTATGTGGAAATTGTACACTGTTACTGTAGAACCAATTAACAACTCATATCTTTTTCAGTGTAGGCCTAAGCCTGCATGTCCACTCTCATGTACTTATTTTTATGTAGCCAGTGACATCTTTGTAAAAGGCTTTTGAGTCGCAATTAATTACTTTACTATTCAATTCTAGGCATGTGCCATTGGCTTATTGTCTTGCTTGTATTGTATTCTTCTTTCTGTATTTTGTATTATTCTTTTTTATATGCCAAATAAATATCAAATATGTTGAAACATTTTTGGGGGTGGTTTCGGGTACTTTAAGTTACAACCATTGGTAAAACCGCAAACGTGACAGCTACAAATCATCCCCCTTTATTGTATTTTCTTGTCATGCATTTATCCGGGTCTAAAGCATGCAATGTAAACTTCCAATTGATGTGAAATTCCCATTCACACAAACTATAGTGCATGAACATCAATCATACCCCTTACTTCAAATCCAATGTGACATAAATGTGTGCACACTTGCATACAATGTCTGATTTGGGTCGAGTTATTGATATATCTATAACTGGAAATCACATAAAACAATGTGTTCTGTATCAAAAATAGCTTTGTAGCAATACCGCCTTTACATTAACATCAAGGCTAGACTTATTGAGGCCTTTTCTCCTAGCTGAGGTCGTGTGCAAACAAGGGAAAACTTATAATTTTTCAACAAATATTCAAAAGACTACGCTTGAAAATTCTACCATACTGAAGGATAACTAAACAACTATTCATACTTCAGCAAGACCTGATTCTTTGGTTTCTCCCCCACAATGGCATATTGATGTAGGAGTTATCAGCTCTAGTCTATATCCTGACATGAATGTCTTTGTTTAGTCACGCAAAAAAAGTCTTCTTCCACGATTGTAACAAAGTATTTGTGCCAAGCCTGCAGTCTATCATTGTTCAGACGTTAAAAGGAAAAAAAAAACACAGCACAAATTGATCTTTTGGAAAAATGAAATCACGCTCCAACAAATTAGATCTGGGTATGAAACAGAATCACCATGGCAACCGCATCTAGGGAGACTACAATACATGCAAGTGAACCGGTGCTTTGCTAATAGGAAGGAACCTGTAATATCCCGCCGGTACCACGCACAGCTCTGGCTGAATTCCTAATCGGGAGCTTCTTGACAATAGTTATTGGATATGTATGCTGGGAGATCGAACAAATTAAACTGCATGAGGCTCATAATAAAAATGCAATGCCACTGCATGTTAATTCCGTCTGTCTGCTAAAGGATTGTGTTTCGTAGAGTCAATTTTGCAGTAATGATTTTTGTCTTGGCGGTTTACAATGTGGCTGAGGTGAATGGAACAGCTGCAGTCAATGTAAAACAAAAATATGGTGCTCCCATTAATTTTCAACAAAATCAATGTTTATTTTAAAGTGAAGAAAATAACATTGAAAAACTGCTCTAAAACAGTAAATAAAAAGAAACAAATTTAAACACCTAGCCTCTGTAGACTTGATTATCTTTTCATAAAGAATGCATGTAAACTGGTTCCATCTTCAATAGTTTAGGTTGAATTTAAATAAACTGTGTAAATCTCAGGCTTATTCCCACTTCCGCGGCCAGGTTGGTCCCAGCCATATTGAGTTTTACGTGCTCGCTATATTCTGCTTCTTCAAACATATCAAACACTTCAGTTTACATACATGTAGTTTATGGCAGTAAAAGTTACACCATATAGATGGGAAAGTAAAATTCAGCCTTAAAATACATAGAGTAAAATAAATTTAACAAAGCAACCAAGGAAACCTGAGAAAATGACCAGACCTCTGATTCTGGTTACTTGCAAACAATGAAGAATTTTGTCCAACTGACATTCATGTTCTCCTTAAACTTATGAAATGGTCGCACAAATTTGGGCGTGATTGGCAAATGGGGTTTCTAAAGCAAACAAGCATTCTCGTCCCAAGCTTTAATTTTGTTTCAAAGTTAGTTTTAACAAATCATTTGTATCAATATAAAAATTGAAATTGTATTTACAATAAATTTATATGAGTTTTTCTATATTCAAGATTTTTGTATAAATAGACCTCCTGTGTAACTTGATTTCACAGTAAAACATATTTTTCGTTCAAGTTGTTTTCTTATTTTCGATACGCGCTGGACCTGCGCAATGAATTGGCATTGGCAATTGTAAAAATCAATTTCCAACTTCTTCTTTTAAAAATATAAAACCCTGTTTCGTTTTTGCTTCCACTTAGAATTCATTATTAGACTCGGTAGATTTTTGTCATTTGTCAGCCAACAAAGACAAAAATAAAAGGTGCACCTACATACTCATGCATGCCTTGTAGGCCTAATGGAACAGATGTACCATAAAAATTATTATCTCATTATTCAATGAAATTACAAAATATCAGCTTATTTCAACCCAATACATTCTGCCGCACAGCGACGACACCTTCAATTTATCGGGGCAGCTTCCTCAATCTTCTTCTCCCACTTCGATGGAATCAGGTCAAACTGTACACAGATACAGATCTCTCCCCCTCTCATCGGTAACCGGCAAAACTACCACCTCAAATTAAATAAAAAAGCTTCTCCCGCTGGGAACCGGGGAGCAACTGTGCATACAGAATATGTATAGAGATGCTGATGGACGAAAGGGCTCTCTGTCAGTGTCAAGAACCTGATTGTTTGAAGGACTTCACATAGACGAGACAGTATCAGAAATAGTGTCTAAATTTTTGTACACTTTTTTTTAGTAGTTTTAGTACAAGATACTTCATAAAAGAAAGACATTTTATTTAGTTATAGCCAAAAATGATGAGTGAAGTGTGAGGGCATTGTGGGTTAAATTTATAAATGGATGGAAGATGTTAATTAGTTTGATATTTACATGCTGTACATCCAGTTTTACAATGTGTACTTACAACTTAATCACACAACAAACAAAGTCTTTAATGCAGTTAGTTCGCAGGATCAAACAAAATCTTGCATCGAAATTGAACTCTTTCAAAACCTCCTCCTCTCTGACCTTTCAATATCATCCACTTTGGTTTTGAATGAAAGATAAACTAAACCAGCCTGCAAAATATGATCATCATGTGGTGAACGGATACAAAATGAAACCATTGGTTTCAAATGGTTGTTCAACTTGCTGGAAAGTCTCTTTGCCAAGAGTAGAGGGTTTTAAAATTGACTGAAAAACACACTTTTGAAACAGATCGACAGAAACCACATTGTGTCAAGAATTTCGGAATACTCAACTTTTCCAGTAAAAAGAAAGACAATTTGAACAAGGTCCTGTTGTTATCATTCTCTTACTTCCCTTTTGTTCAAAACAATTCTAAGAAGCGCTTTTAATAAAGATGTGTAATGCAACTTCTTTATAACAATCATGAAACCGTATGGCCTGACCCTGGAGCTATATATAGAGCTACATATATGGAGCTACATGGGAACAATGAACATAGGCTCCTTTGAGTCAACCCAATAGAGGCCGCTCCTTGAGCATCACATTAAAAAGCACCTTCAAATTCTTGTGAAAATACTATGTATTTCAACCTTATTTTGGGGAAAGTGAAGACTCTAACAATTTTAAAATCCATGTTAAACCGGTTGTAAACTCAGTTCAATTGGATGTAAAACTGGTTATCACATTACTGTATCTGGTTTTAAATCCAGTTACACTGGTTGTAAACCCAGTTCAATTGGATGTAAAACTAGTTATCACATTACTGTATCTGGTTGCAAATCCAGTTACACTGGTTGTAAATCTAGTTCAATTGGATGATAAATTGGTTACCACATTACTGTATCTG
>CM021526.1:9578154-9589945 GCA_010994315.2 Pisaster ochraceus | reverse complement strand
AAATCCAGTTCAATTGGTTGTAAATACAGTGTAACTTGTTGTAAATCCAGTTTAACTGGTTGTAAATCCAGTTCAACTGGTTAAAAATGCACCTCAACTGGTTGTAAATCCAGTTTAACTGGTTGTAAATCCAGTTCAACTGGATGCTAAGCTGGTTTCTACGTTCCTGTAACAAGATGCACACAAATAAGTCTATTAAATAAACTGTTCGAAAGAGTTTTAAAGGTCATCACCATTCCACTCCTGAAAGATTCAACCAGGCGTAACTGCTGGTATTAAACCCTGATGGCTTTGCTAAATTATGCCAGGCCATCTTTTCACTGTCTCTAGAGAGAATCCTAACAACAGAGTCATTATTATAAGAGCGTCAACCACAAGGCAGCAAACGTGGTCCCATGCCAAAAACAGCACTTTTTTAAAAAGGTTAGTGACAACAACCAAAACATCAGCCTTGATGTCACATTGCACTGAATCTCTTTAGGTTGGTACAGAACAAATCCACTTAACACGTGAAGAAAGTGATTCAAAAATTACTGCAAAATAACAGGAGCTAAATGTTGTACAAGGATGTGGCATGCAAGTCACTCATGAAAGCAAGTACAGTTCAGTGCGCATCACAGTACAGTTCAGTGCGCATCAGAAGCCAAAGGTCGTAAAGCGCCGCAGGGGCAACATGTGCCACTTCGGCTGAAATATACACTGGACGCCATTGTAGTAAGCAACTCTTTTGAGGCTTAACTGCTGGTATTAAACCTTAGATCAGTGCAAACAATGACCATGTGCATTTTTAGGCGACTTGCTGCTCGCGGTGAAATGCGCACCGCGTGTTTTGACAGGCAAGTGGCAGACCATGTGCAGACAGAAGCCGTGTGTGACGTCAGTGTAAAGAGGTCTATATACCAGTGCTATAACCTTCATTTTGCCGTCTTCCTTTATGTGAAAGAAAATCTTCCCATAAAAGCTGCCGCTCAAAAAAGTCTCAAGGAAATTAAAAGGTGCTCTTGACTCTTGATCAGTAAACAAGATGTTTGCAGAAGGATTCAAGTTATCATAATCTGTAAATAAATATTTTCAAAAATTCTTGATGCTCAAACCGAGTATTCCTTCAAAGGGGAAATGTATCACACATGACAGAAGATGACATTTTAGAAATGTTTTTCAACTGTAGCAATGATTTAACTGACAGCAAATTTTTTTTCTATTTCACAAAGCACTAAGATTCATCTTCAGACCGATGAGTTGTCAATATTGGCATAGTAATTTATACTATGACATCACGCGTTGCTATGCAGTTAAGATTTGATACACAGTTGAGGTCAATCTTAGCGCTTTGTGAGATCATCCCCAAGGCCCCAATTTCATGGCTCTACTTATACAGCTGAATTCTGCACTTCTGGCCCATAGAATCATGCACTTTACAGGGCTCCGTTGAGTGGAATTCAGTGGTAAGCAGTGCCGTGAAATTGGGCCCAGTGCTACTAGAACAGGGACCAATTATATTGAGCCGCTTGGCGGCTGAATTTATGCATACTGTGCGATTTCCATTTCATACTACTAACCGTAGGAATGGGAGAAGGCAGCTTGCTTTCCGGTGACTACTGTAAGCAAATGAATGGCATGAACAATGCGCATCCACAGTAAACACGCAAAGTTGGCCACGTATTTTCTTGCCGACATGCGAAATAAGCTTACATTTAAGCACATTTTTCTGCTTGAGTTAGCATGAAAATTTGCTTACCGTTATTGCAGCATTACTAAATTGGCCCCTGTTTTTAAGGAGAGAGGGACAGGCTTGGGGGAGGGGTGTTGGGGAGAGGAGGGGTGGCCTTAATGATGTGTTAATGGGAAAGAATCACACAATGATACACAGCATCAGTTATGTCTACATGTAGGATGAGAGATTACCGAACAGATTGTGATCTTCCTCCGCCCTGTTCATGTCCTCCTTGATGCGCCAGGGACTCCAGTCTGGGAGATGAGATGAGAGTCATGGAGAGACGATCGGGAAAATTTTTACATTAAACCTTCGTACCATTGTGTGTGTTCGTGGCTATCTTACACTAATTTTGTCAGATTATGTGCAGGCAAACTTAAGACTAACAATGCCAGCATAAAACTCTGGCTAATCAGGTGGAACTGGGCAAGATTCCACAACAAGAAAATGTGCATTTTTATTTATGCTTAGTGTAAAAAACAAAATCCCATCTTTAACAATTGTTAAATCTTGTAACAGAATGGCCAATCTTTTAGAACCTACCATTAAGCTTGTTCAACCCCCGCCCAGTTCCACCTGCAAGAACATTTTGCATGTTTGAAACGAAACCTAAGTAAAAGTTCAACCTGCTAAACTGGTAACAAGAGACCTTCATCATGCTGTAACCATCTTGGTCATGCTTTTTTCCATCTCAGACTTTGGGCTTTTTCCAAACCACCGTTCAGGCTTCAGCTCCAGGCTCTGCGAGACGCTGAAGCACTGTGCACAATGCAAACTGCTCCAACGTCGATAACGGAGCCAAAGCCAGAGCCAGAGCCTAATTAGCCTTGGTTTGGAAAAGGCCCATGGTTTGGTTACACTGATATCAATCGGGGAAACAAAGATAGCCCCAAAGTTCTTATTTCAAAATTTAAGTCAGAAATCAAATTTTGTGGAAAAAGAAAGGAAAAAGAGAAGTCTTTTTAATAACAATCAATTATTGAACAATGAGTATAGACTGTCATGTAGTCATAGGTTTAATCAGTGAGTTTTACCGTCTTCAGAAATTCATATCTTTCTGGCTGCTCTGATTTTTCACTTTTGCCTTCCAAATGTTTATCCTGCAGCCTGTTCTCCTCACATGCCAAGAAACTGTCTTGAGCATGTGACAGACAAGCAAGTTAACTCCAGACCACTCATAATGTTGATTTATTTGGAGACTACTCCACTTTAAAACAAACTCTGGTTAAAAACCCTAAGTGTACTTGTGGAATCCAAGGGAAAGGACATTTGACAAACCCCTGAAATAAACTAACTAATGAATCGCTCCTTTGTACAACCGTTAAAAATGACACTCTCTATGTTCTCATCTACAAGGGTAAGCCACTCAGTTTATAAGTGTAGGAACTTTTGCATACAGAGTGAGAAAGCAACTTCCTATACAATGCAATTAATGCGTGAAGGCTACAAACAGATGGACTTGAAGTAGGTTGCCCGAAGCTGTCAATGATTTTAATGGTCAAAATCGATTTAAATTCTGAAGCAATCGAGTATTTTGTTAGATAAACAATCCAGAGAGTGACAGAGTGACAACCTGACAGGGCTTTGGGAACAGCCAAATGTTCAGCATACAGTTCCAGGCCACAGTGGTTTATCACAAATGGAAAGTCTTGGGTTTGAAAAAAACTGAAGGATGTTTCAATGAGCTGAAACTAAGCTTTAAAGCATGTGGTTAACATTGGTAAATGTCAAGGACCAGTACCCTTACGCTAGATGACCCAACAATACATAAAAAACAAACATGTGAAAGTTAAAGCTCAATCGGTCATCAGAGACAAAAGAAAATAATATACACACTTTGTGTGAATCCAACATATACATGTACTTATGTACATGTACATGAATTAACAAACCTGCGAGCACTGTGAAAGTATTAGGTCAGTTGGCCATCAGAGACACGAGAAAACAACGCAGTGAAAACCTGTTTTCACTGTTTTCAAACATCAGGGGTGTTGATTTACTAGATCAAAACTAATTGTTTTACTATTTCTCCAAAACCTTTCAAACAAAAAGATTTCAAAGTAAAATTTCCACCATGACTATCTTTATACCCAGTATTAAGTTATGTACAACTGTAAATTGTTTCCAATCTTACCAATGTTGTACACACCCTTCAAGTACACACGATTTATAGCAAAAAGAAAACCCACCTCTGTCTGTGGCTGGGGCGCTAAAACTGCCCTGCTGCTGGTCATCATTAGGGCTCCCTCTTGAGCCAGGGTATGTTGCGAGCGTCTGTCGTTTTAGTTTATCCAGATGAATTTGCCGATAACTAGTTGCTCCGTAACCTTGAAAATAAATCATTCAAAAAATATTATAATAACAAACCAGAGAGGCCCACTGTCATCAACTCTAAACCAACCCCTAATTTGGAAAGTTTCTTTTCAAAAATTGAAAAGGCCATCAATCATTTTTGTCATGACATTTACACAAGATTATTTTTCATAAAAACTCAGAACATAAATTAATCTTATATACTTCTACCAATACAAACCATCTATCAAAAGCATTAATTGTATTTACAGTGCTAATATTATGCAAACAATATTTTATTTTTTTAAATTTCTTTCCCAAATTATATGCATGCATTTCATTTTCCCAAACCACAAAAGGACAATCTGTGCTTGAACTACTTAAGAGATTGTTGGCAGTTATTTTGTGTACATTAGCTTTGTTAAACAATTGACAGAATGTGAATAAAAATGCAGTTTGGATTATCAGTGGGTCCTCTCTCTACAGCTATAATGACACGAGTAAAGAACCAGAGTACAATTATAATTGTATAAATAACGAACACTGACTGCATATATTGGCTGTACATCAAGCCAGTGTTTAGATGTAAATGTTAATGAACATCAATGGCGGCCATCTTTCTCATTCAGGTCATTGTACACATTAGTGTAACTTCAACAGGCAATCTCCTATTAGGCATCACTGTGAGAAGCAGCATCTCACGATTAAAATGCTAGAATCGGAATATCTGCCTGGCTTGTCTTGAGAAATTATAATTATTTTGATTTGTGCTGCTTGGCCTTAGGGTATATGTTTGCTGCTAATTGGATACAATTCTTATATATGTGGTGTTTTTTCATGTATTGTGAGTATACAAATGTACACTATGTAAAACTGGGGGGGCAAATAATATCTTAGTAAATTTCTAAAATACTGTTATCCAAACAGATAATGTTTTGTTGATCTACATTGTACCAACATATTAAAAATATCTTTGTACAGAAAGACTATTAAACTATTTGGGGTTGAACCAAGAAAAAATTACTAGAGCAGGAGCTGAACCAATGACTCCTCATTAACCAACTGAGCTATCTAGCCCTATGTTGGCCGCTGGCGGTCTCTCTATTTGGTCGATATCTTTGTTCAGGGGTGCAAGTCAGAAGCCAACTGACTGGCAACATTAATCCGGAGGTTGGTTTAAATCCCACTGTAGTAAGTTTTGTTTTTAGTTTACCCAGTCAATTTCCCTTGTGGTTTATTACTTGAAAAATTATTACATAGTGGAATGAAATGTTTTACTCCCCAGGCCCACTAGCCCAGCGGAAGCCTCAAAGACACACTTTGATGTTACTCCACACCTAAAATTGTTGACTTAAAATACTATTTGTATGCCTGACCCCAGTGTAAAGCACTTAGTAATTAATTGGGCCTACAGTCCTCAATCCACCACAGACAACAGACCAGTTCCTGAAAAGGATTTTCACGGATTCGGGAGGGTAAGTATTTTTTTTTCCAACCTCATGAGACATGACCCTGGTATTCTGGTTTCACTGGTGATTGTATCTTCTCAAAGTAATTTATATGACACAGATAAATTTGACTTTCGATGAGCAATCATCTAAATGTGGTCTTTTGTTATTGTTTCTGATTTATAGCCATTTTAGATTTAAGTCCCTTTTGGTCATTACAAATTTACAAATATAAAATTGCAAATAAGGATCAACTGCACAGCATTGTGCCACTGAATAAGTTCACCTCTGTAATAGACCCTTTGCATTGGCTGCCATCACTGAGACCAATCAACGGAAACGTGCACGCGCATACTTGCTGCGCACAACTCTCAGCCAATGATAGGTATTCATTGACCATTTCAGCGAGGGCACTGTTTGGGTAATGTGGCATCGTGTGCACAGGGTCTGTAAGTATGGACCCCTGATTGCAGTCATGTTGTATCATAAATGTATTTACCACAAAAGAATAATAACTGTCCAATATATGTGGCATTGAAAGTTTCTGCTTTTTATAGCTCCATGGTTTGTGGTATCAAAGCAGACAAATTCTATAGTGTCTGAGTACAGTGTGTGGCACAGTATCCATCATCCCATGTATCCAAGCATGAAGTTCTACCAAAACCACCAAACAATGAGACGATGCTTTGGGGTCCGAATAACCACACGAGCACAACAGCAAACTCACAACAAAACAACCCTTGTTTTTTAACTGACAGAAAATAAGACCACGATGATGGCTATCTATTGAACTCCATTTGTGTCACTTGACAGCCAAATTGGTATCATTTAAAAGCACACCCCAGTTTATGTTAACCCTGTGATTACAGAATGTACTGATGCGTTTTTGGTACAATATTTTGCTTTAGTTTGCTGTGATAAAAATACATGTAGATTCAAGATTCAAGAGTCATATTTTATTCAATCATGTTTTTAAAAAGTGAGAATTTTTTCCCCAGTGGATTATATAGATGCATTAAAATATTTAGACATAAGCTGTAAAAAAAAAATTCAAACACCAAGACAGTACAAGACAAGTCACTAAAAATAGAAAGTATAATAAACAAGGGAAACACTATGTGCCCCTTCGGCTTACCCAGAAGAGCTTAAACGTCACCAGAAAGAGGGAAGGTGGAGATAGAGGCAATGTGAGAAGGGGGAGGGGGGAGCAGTAGTTCTGGTCCTGACCTACGAGCAGTGAAGTGTGAACTGAACATGGATCTGATCATAGTGCAAGTCTCTATCCTTGCTCTATGATCTGATGCACACAGACATGGGGCTTGCAGTATCAACTGAAGCCAATGGTCTCAGACTGTTAACTTTAGCATTGGGCCTATCCCATCCAAAACAGTTCAAGTGAGTCAAAATTTACTAATCAATGTTATTAGCAAAATTTTCAGTCCAAAATTCCCTCTAAAAGTTCAGCAACTGAAACTTTTTAAGTAAACAAAAAATGAAAAAAAGCAAGAAAGGAAACTTCCTTTGATATTTGAAGAATTATTCTGGTGAAGTGTATATGTCCATGATAAGTGACTTGTGGTCTTGAGAGGATTTTCCAGAAATTTGAGTCCAGTGCCCAATCTCTAACACTTTGAGCTTACCATGGAACTGTGCAATTCTGGCTCACACGCTTCACAGTGCACTGTAAGCGCAGAATTCTGTGGTGATAAGTGCCATGAAATTGGACCTTTATTTCTGTAGTTGCTTGTGACGATAACACCAAATTAATTTGAGATAACGAGCACAATGTACACTTCGGCCGTGTTTGAATTGAGAGACTTTGGCTTCGGCTATGGCCAATGGCAGCAGTGGCAACATTGAAGGGATTCAGCCACAGCCACTTACATGTACAAACCCATTAATTCATACATGGCCTTATTATTCAGCATATTACAAACACACACACATAAATCAGCTGGAAAACACAGCATCTCAGCAGTACACACACTCCCAAAGGGCAAATTTATGTATTTAAACTTTTGACACTCCCCAGAACACCATTTGGCAATCCTAAAACACGTTTTTACAAGCAGGTCAACAGGAAGAATGTTGACTATAGAATTCAACCTTACCTGCCACAGGGCGGCCTTTCGTGTTAATGTAAAACATCTACATGGACAATGTATTTGAATAAATATCCAAGCGCCATGATTCGTGCAGTGGACAGATAAAAAATTTTGTCAATATTTGTACGATATCTTCTCTCATATCTTACAATATTAACAGTCCACCCATAATGGCAAGTATGCAAAACAGCGGTAGAGTTTTCTACACTTACTGCATGCTTTGAATACAGACACGTTGCTTAGTATGAAAAACTTGTTTTTCTAAATGCAAAAAAAAATTCAGTACACTTCTCTCTTCTTTGCAAAAAGCACAGGGTTTGATGCATAGATTTATTGTTGTGTAAATGAATAACAGTGTTTTACTAACCTCAATTTGTATAACTAAATCTTACTTAACCTTCTTTTATAATCTCCAAACTACAAGTATATTATTTGTTACCACTCAAGTAATGACTAGGCCTTGTGTAGTGACAGTGCATTTTCATTGCAATTGTAGCTCACATAAAAAAGGGAACAATAAATTAAAAACAACAACTGTTGATACGAATCTGGACGTAAACAAAGGTGGTTTCAGCGAATGGCCAAACCCCCGAAACCACAAAACCACCGGTCTTTTTTCCCAGGATGTGACCAGGGAGGGGATAAGTACGAACTTACCCGTGTCAGGCGATGGATCTCTGGGCGCTAACTGTAGGTTGAGATTCCGACGTCTGTCTTGATGTGACACGTCCATGGTATCCTCGCCTCCTTCCCAGGTATTACGAGCTCTGATAGGCGGTGGTTTCTCCTCATCTCGTTTCTTCTATGAACACATTACAAAGAAGACAAAAAGTAATTAATTGTGCAATTTCAACAGTTACAATGGCTGTGTGTACATTCGCATACATAATTGAATATCATATTTATTGATTGCGTTACGCACTATTAGCGCCCACATAAGCTTGTGTACAAATACCCGTATGGCTACAAACACCGAAGGCGCTGAAACCAAGCGGTCTTACACAGCTCCAGCTGTGTCTTTATCACCCGTTTTAACATGGTCATGTGACCACCTTTCAACCAATCAGGACTGCTTAAAATGTCTGGGGTATTTATGAAAAACAGTTTTAAACAGACTGCCCACATTGCCTACAAACTGAATAAAGTCTAGGCTACACTCAGACCAAATAAATATAGATGTATTGTTTGACAATATGTAAGCATTCTCTACTTTAATGCCTACGTATGTGTACCATCAAGGAGCTTTCTCCAAACTTCGGCTTAGGTTACAGCTGTTTGATGTTGAAGCACCATACACACTGCACAGTGCACACTCCTCCGACATTGATGACAGAGTCCAACTGAAGCCAGAGCCCAACTGAACTCAGAGCCCAATTGAAGACAGAGTCCAACTGAAGCACAAGACAAGGTTTGGAAAAGACCCATGGTGATGTTTATCTGTACTTAAACAGCCTAGTGACATTGATGTAGTGTACAAATTATAAAGATATCATTATTTTGAAAATCCCTTCCCTTGATTTTCTAAAATTTAGAGAGGGCTTGTAAATGTTTGGGAATACTAGATGTACATTTACATGATGCAACACAAAATGTTGTGGAAGTGAAATGTTAAGATGTCTATTTTTAAAACATAATAATTTTATACAATTTGAAAAATGTGTTTATATCAAAATATTACTCTTGAAATTACTTGCTTTTGTTGGAAGTTTATGCAAGTTTACCAGACAATTTTACTATATCACTACAATATCCTTTTTAAGGGTGGACTGGGGGAGGCATTCATTTAATTGTTCAAATACTTCCATTACAATGGTTGACGTACTTGCAAAGATGTTATGTTTTAATACGTTTCCCCACATCATGAATTTCCAGAGATCTTGCAATTTGGCATTTGAATGGATACAATGATCTATCAACAAGTTGAAACCACCATGGTAGGCAGTGCCCTTTCATTATACTTCACTATGTACACAGCTACATGTGCCAGCACGTACAATGATACCCATTCAAGACACTCAAAAGGAAAGCAAATGGCCAAGAATACACTATGGACTAACAAGAGATCAACAAAACATAATAGCTACAGGTTACTAAGTGCTGCTACTTCAAAATTGGCCTGTAAGTCTCTTGTTTGTGACAGTGTTCCCAATACTTGAATCTGCAAATCATGTGCATAATCACCAGTTTGTATATGAAGGTACTTTTGTGTTGTATAGTTTACCCCGCAAACGATTTCATATGTCAATACTGGAATATTCTACAAACAATATTTGGCACCATGGCCAAGACCAGGGGGCAAAAGATGCCATGTCCTCCATGTAATTTCAGGCTGGTAATTTAACTCTATAGAAAAGACCATTCATTTATGTATTCATCCAAACCATTATGCACAGACATGGTTAAAACATTTATATCGATTTTTTGACTACATTTTTTTTTCCAGTAAAAATGTCTGAAAATAATAATGCAAAGAACAGAAATTTGGTTTTGTGTTAAGAAAAATTGTTACTACGGTATCATGGAAAACATTAAGAACTGAACATTCAGGACCTGTCCTTTACTTGTGACCTTTTTAGATGCGCGGAAGACGTCTCAAATCTGGCAGTTGTTTGTTTGGCCGCAATGAACACCCTCCTCTTGGATCAAGGGCCTCAACTTTCTCACTCTACTTTAGGTAACTGTTTCTTTTGGTGATTATGGTGCAGTGTAGGTTAGTTAAGTGTCTGACTAGGACTCGGAGATGGTGACCTGCAAATTGACATGAGCAGTAGGTTCCAGGACTCCCTTACTTCAGTTTTTCACTGTTTCATATATTTATTTTATTGATCCTTCTTTTTGTAGATCTTTTATGCAACTTGATTCCAGCTTTTGCAATGGGCATCTTTTCATCTTTTTGATGTTAAAAAAAAGCATTTTGGTACAGACTCTTTGTGAGTACTATGGCCCTTTAAAAAAACAATGGGATTTAAAAATCTGCATAGTGGGTAAGAAATTCTAGAAACGGACATAACACCATGTAAATAATCTCTGTAGTGAATTATTACTCCGTCGCTTTTTTTCAGGACCGCCACAACTCCTGAAGAGAAATTAATTACACACTGTGTTGTTGCAAGTTTACATATATTGGTATAAAGAAAACCCAAGAAATTATTAAGTATACTTAGAGGACCCCTTGCATTGGCCACCATTTTTTATGTCAAGCAATGGAAACATGCACGCGTGTTTGCGCTGCGCACGACTCTCAGCCAATGATAGCTTTTTACCGACATCAGTGAGGAGACTGTTTCGGGCTAGTGACATCATACATAATGTACGCAAGGGGTCTTTTCAAAGTGAATTTTACAACTGTTTGATCCCATTGTTAAACCGAAGCACACTTAACATGTTTAGGGACGTTGTTTGGCAACTTACAGTGTACACTACACATCACTCAGTACATGTACAAGGTAGGCTAATGTTGTCAGGATTTGCATGCCCCAATAAGCACTTTTCAAGGACTTTGATCAGTGAAGGTTTTTCCTGCAGAAAACTTTTCTACATACTCCTAAAAAGTGTATCAATTCTCTATCAATTGTAGTATTTAAAAAAATGGTGAAAACTCCAAATTAACCCTTATAAGTTAGCAATTTTTATTTGAGCGGACTCTAATTTAAAAGTTTAGTTATTGACACAAACAGTCTGTATATGCATCCGACCTTGTATGATTGTTATATCCATTATATCATTTCCATATCAAGTACTAACAAGTTTTGGGTTTTATTTAAAAAACAATACGTATTTAAACAGATTGTACATGCAACAGTGCATTGACTCAGTGACTTGTTGGCCACTATTTAATGGACCAAGACAAAGGCTCTGGCCATTAAAATCAGTCACCCAAAAAGCAATTAGACCTATACTACTGGGCAGCAAGAACCAGCTACACTCACACTGTTTAAAACAAATTACACTGTAATGTACAAACATGTACAGTATATGTACATGTAGGTTTACATGTACACTAAGACCAGACATTATAAACAGTAACTAAATTTTAAAAGGGCATAGAAATTCAAATCTATGAAAGTGAATGTTCCAAGTATCTTTTCAAAAGTTGCATACAATTTAAATGTTAGACATCAACCTTAAAGGCAAAGTATACCTTTCGCTTTTGGAACCATTTGATTGTTTTAATCCTATATAAATGCAGGTATATACAATGAAACTAACCTGTACAAATTTCATTTCAAAAG
>CM021526.1:9561797-9572754 GCA_010994315.2 Pisaster ochraceus | reverse complement strand
ATTGAAGCAACTGTGAGAACCAGTGGAGAATGAAATCAGAACTTCATGGGTCTTTAACATCATTGATGCTGGTCAGTCAGTCTAGCTCCTGCCTGTATTGATTGTCGGCAGGTGGCGTGAATATAGGCGGACTCTCTGTCCAAATATTTGAATGTCTGGTTGTTTGGTTGGTCATCAATTTCTCTAGCAAATTTAAGATCAATTGCCAGGCAATTGAGGATAGGTTATTATTATTTTGTACGTCAACTATAATCAGTCAAAATTGACAGTTAGTGAGGTATGTAGTTTATGGGGGGGTTTTTTTGTACATTTTTTTATTGCAGTCCAACAACCAAATTGCATTTTAAATTTACCATTTAAAAAACATTGAAAGTACACAAAAAAGGTTAACCAAACTTTAAAGAAAAAAGGGGGTTATCATTGTGGGATAGAGGTTCTGTCATAGGCTCATAGCACACTCATTGAAACACGTCGACTTAGTATAGTTACGATAATCGTAACTCTCCATCCTTCAAAGCCTCAAGAGGATACGACTGTCGAGAGGATGGAGGGTTACGGTGACTGTGTCTCCTGTTTACGACCTGTTTGTTAGTGGGAATCACTTCTTTGCTTTCAAGTAAAAATTAAAGCTGTGTTGAAACTTATAACACCTACCTGTGTTGGTGCACTGCTGATGATGTGCGTACGGCTCACGCTGTTAGTAACTGGAATATTGTCCTCGTGTTCTAGACTGGAGTCCAGGTCATCCTCCCAGGGGAGTTTGGATCTTCCCTTCCCTGCACTGTAGTATCGTTTGGGAGGAGAAGACTCTTGATTTGATGTTTGCGCGGGAATGGCACGTGTTGGTGACGGCTGGGATAGTTCTAGACTCCGTGGGTCTATGTGGCTACGCTCCCGGGCACTACCAGTAGTTATGCTTCCAGTGCCTTTCATTATCCATTGAACATCATTCTCTTTTGATACTGTTGGATTGTTTCTGCTCGTTGCCGATGTAGGAATCGGGGTTGCATATTCCACTAAGCCATCATCATTCAGTCTTGGAAGGCGGCGGCGGGCGAGCCTTGCCTGTACAGCCTTCATGACGCCATCCTCTTCCATGTTGAGTTCCACCTGATCAACAGCATGGATGAGGGGACTTATTCTACTCGGTCCCATGGCCTGTGCAAGAACTGCAAATGACTCAAGGGAAGCCTGCCTTACTCTTCGTTTGACGTCTTTCAGTGTGGGAGCCAGCATCTGGCACAGCTGTGCAAGGTCAAAGTCATAGCTTGGGAACGTCAGCAGCGAGGCGATAATAATATTAAGTGCCTCTTCACGCACACCCGATTTGCGGTGTTTCAGACTGTCACCAATCGTGCTGACCACTGCTTGGGGAGTCAGGACATGCATCAGCTGCATCAGGACTTTCATGTTTGCCTGTCTGATAACCACTTTGTTGTCCCCAAAACGTTTTGTAAGAGCAGAAATCAGGGGTTTCAGAAACTGCTTCACCCCAGTGTTCAACTTTGAGACTAGCACACCATAGATTTCAAGGGTAAGCAGAGTCACCTTGAAATTGACATCGTCCAAGAGATTGCAAAGAAAGCTAATAAATGCAAGCATGTGTGGTAAAATATGGGTAGGATCCTCCACCGACGAGATAATTGACTTCAATTCCTGTACCCCATTGGCTCTAGTTTTCCACTGTGTTTGGTCCAGCAACTGATCCATAACATGTTTGGGGATGACACCAAATTCAAGTCTTTCCCCATTTTCAACGTCCCCCTGCCATCTTGAATTAGACCCAATTTTCTGATCCCTGCTGTAACCAGAGTTTGAATCTTCACGTTGCGGTTGGCTGATTTCTGAGCCCCTCCTATCTGCACTGGTGACACGTTTGTTATATGCATTTCTATCTCTTGAAGGTAGCTGCTGTATATATACATCAAACTGTTGTTTACCAACTAATGTCCTTATTCTTTCCAAGGAAATACCAGCCGTATCAGTGAGGGTTTCGTCGTTATCATTGTTGCAAAATCTCTTAGCAAGAGCATGTGTAACGGTTGACAAATCTGCCGTTGCAAACTCACGAGTTAGCAGGACCGGCAGTTGAATCGTTGCTTCCATGCGCACCTTTGGGTCTCTGCTCTGCAAACCGTGATTCACCAAGATGGAGAAGATTTGTTGAACATTGGTCGTGTGCTTCATATGAATATGCAACGTCTGTATGACGGCTTTTCGTATGGCAACTTTCCCGTCACCTAAGTTTTCCACAATCTTTGGAAGGACGATAGCCATGCAGGAGTCCAGCTCTGGTCCAAACTGGGGGATGAGTTCGCAAATGAACTGGATGCATTTTAATCTTACTTCCCAATTCTGGTCCAGTAACACAAGTGTCAACCCCCTGAAAAGAGCATGTCTGTTGTCAAAAGGCAATCGGCCACCATCTCTCCGAACTTTCTGGGTGAGATCATCAAGAATGTATGCCCTCTGTTCAGCAAACCTGTCATCTTCTAGCTGAGCCAGAATGTCATCTTCATCCATTCTTTGCAAAGATGCCCTATCAGTATGCTTGCTGTATTCTCGATCCCCTTCCCTATTTTTCACCGATTGGAGGTCATGGCTGAAATTGTGTACAGGCCGCTTGGCAACCGTCCCTGCCATCCAAGCGTAACTCGACCTAACGTTCTTGATCTTTCACCACGGTTCGGCCCTAATAAGAAATCCACTCGTACGTCAAAGTCCTGTGGACATGAGCATGATGTCTCACATAACGAAAATGGCATAACAACTTACGAAATCAAGGGCACAGCGGTACGAAATTGAAGCGATCAAATGTTGAATTGGCTGGCCGTCGTAGCCGGTCCAGTACAAGATGGCCGAGCTATATCCGTGCATTATATTGTGATCACGTGACCTCTCAGTCGATGTATCGATGGTTTCCCGCTGATTGCTTATTGTTGTGTGTGACACAGTGGCGAACCCACGGAATGAGTTTCACATGCACAGAGGGTTTTCCGCCACCTACAGTTTAAAACCAGACATTGCTAAAGAGAATTATTCTTCTAAACAAAGTTGTAAGGGGGACAGGGGGGAGGAGGTGCAAGGATCTACTTTGTAATAAGGCAAATGTAAACAAGCCTGATCAGTTTGTTAGTTTAGTTAATTTATTAGACCCATCTCATCGGTCACGCATGAGTTCCAAAGACAAAAAAGTCAAAACATTCAAAACCATATAACATGTACAATAGTATAAGCAGTAACAAAAAAATTAATTTGTACATAATAAAAACCCATACATGTACTATAAAAGATGCTTAGAAACTTGCTCACTATTTCAGTTTGTATTAGCAGATTCTTGTTTTACTTGAGTCCACTTTCAAGGCAACTTAAATATGGGCAGTCTTAAGTATTTGAGGCACTTTTCCCGACCTTCCCAAATCACCTCTTTGGTATCCATCCCCTTACAGCACCCAGTATTGCCATAAAGTTACAAACCTAAGTTCCGACAGCCCTCTGTTCTGATATCACTGGTGTACTAATCCTACGTACCTTCACCCTAGTGTGCAGATCACAAGGGGCTATCTGAACACAGGGTTACCTGAACATAGGGGTTTTGAGAACATGAGGGTCGGTCGGAACATAGGGCAATCACCATCACAACCCTCTCAGCCATAATTGTTTGATTTCTTTACTTTTTTCTTTCTTTCTTTCTTTCTTCTTCTTTTTCAGTTCAATTTCACAAAACACAAAGATTTATCTTAAGATGAGTTGTCAATACCGCTGTAGTGATTTGTAATGTGACATCACACTTTGCATAGGCTAATAAGACAAACATCAAGGTCAATTTTAATTAGCTCTTTGTGAAAGCCATAGCCTGGTAAGGGTCGGCCAAGAGGAATTGTTGATAGTGGGCATATGGTGTAGAGAAAGTTATCGGAGCATCAATATGAGAGGGAAAGGAAACTCTTAAGAGAAGAACTGCCAAAACAAATATATGCTCCAAGCCGAAATGGAAGATTTGAGAACTTTGAATTTGTCATAATGTAGGCAGGCTACCATGAAACTGTAGCTCAAATATAAAATATTAGTGAGACAGGAAACCAGTTCTGCCAAGAATTTGTAAAACAATATACTCAATGTTTAGTTCTACAGGACTCAAAATTTTCCCATTTTGACTCTGGTCATTCTGACACTAAAACAAAAAAAAACTCTTGAAAAAAAAAAACCCATAGCACTCTATCACTACTGATGTTATAGAAATGGCCTTATGATTTTAAACTGTAAGATGTGGGTCGGGGTCCAAGAACTACTGTGTAGGATGGGGGATCCAAAATGGCTGTAGAATTGTTTCAAATGTTTAATGGCACATTGGTTCCAGTCTACTTTCTCTTCGCCATAGATTGAACTTTTATTGAAACCACTGACCTTACCTGCACAATTGGTCTGATGAAGATTGTGCAGGCGGTAAAGAATACAGAAAAAAATACATCAGATCCAACAAATACAGCCATTTATACCAAAATGTGTAACATAATCCACGTGTGTTGCATAGTTCTAAGTAACTAGTCATCTGCCATATAAACTACTACTCATTCAGCATCTCATTAAACTTCGGCTCAGCACTAGTCATCCTAGTACAATACCAAGGGCCTCATCTTTCAATATTAACATAAAATCTCAATAGACACTAGACTCAGTTAAATGGGATATATTAAATGGCACAGCAGCACTGGGCACTGGGGATATGAGACACAAACATACGTCGTTGAGCGCCCAGTTTCACTTACACAATTTTCACACAGAAATACACACACATTCCCCCAGAGCCAACAGAGCCATTGCCAAACATACATCCATCCATCCATGAATGCGCATGTACTGTGTGTACCGCATCACAACATAGCCTACAAGGCTAACCAACACACATGTATTGCATTCCTAAATCGTCACCCCAATTTCGTGACCCACACAAGTTTTGTAACTGTAAAATTACACTTGTCAGGCATGGAATTCCCAAAAATTACAACACAGTATGAATCTGATGGATATTTGCTGATATAAAGAACCTAAGCTTGCTACAACATTAATGCATTCTACATAGAAAGTAGTGAAGACTGTGCAGGCAGTGAGGAGCTGGGGGTCACTAAACTTCAAAGGGATCACACATCCTCAGTGGAGAGAGAATCACTGTAGATAACAGCATAACAATTTTTAAAATGCCCCAATGAAAACATATCTCCTCACAATACCGACTTAATTATACACTAAAGATACAAATTTACAGGATAACACGATTATTCCAAATTCCCCAAAATACAGTTTTTAGATTTTGTCCAGCAATATCTACAAGCAATGCAACCATTCCTTGTTAAAAAATATATATATTGTACAATTGTTTTTATTAGCTGTTTCGTATTGTTTTTGTTATTTTTTATAATGACTATTATGTTGTATTTATTTTATTTTTTTTAATTTGTTTACGCGGTAAACAAAGAATTATGTCTATTCACAAATCTTCACACTTCACTTGTGCTACTTCATGTCAAAGCCAGGTCCTGCCAAATTCAAAACTGGGTTTATTATAACCTTATCAAATATTCCTTCACATGTTTGTGAATACTATGGTTAGGTAGTGCATGCTCAAATAGGTTAGGTGCTCTAACCCAGTATTGTAATGAATATCTGGTTATAATATGCATTGTAAATTATTGGTAAAGTAAAAAACTCCCCACTCCAACCCACCCCCTCCCCCAAAAAAAAATATATATATATAAAATAAAATAAAAATAATAACATTTTAAAAATCTAATAGGCTACTGATTTTTGTATCAAGGTTGTGGGTTGTCTTTATTGTTTAAAGCCATTTTATTTTTGTCTGTGAAGTGTCTCCTGATTTTGACATGGGACATCACCTTTAGATTTATCATACCTTCACCTTGAGGAGACTGGACCACTCTCTGCCAATTTGACCATTCGGACAGTATCCCTAAATTAGGATTCTTCTGGGGAAAACATTGGAAAGCAGCCGATTTCAACTGATAATGGTTGGTATGGGTGTCAACATTGACCAAAAAAAGTAAGGGCCGACAGGGGATGGGGAAATTGTTTTTTTTCGGGGGTTCATTATTGCTCAAAGTATGTCGTGTTTGGTATCAAATGAAAGGAAATTGAATTTAAAATACTGAAAGTGATGTTTGTCATTTCATCATCCTGTGAAAAGTTACACTTGATTGAAGACGTGGTGCTGGTTAACAAGGAATTGGCAAGCATGTTAATTCGTTCAATGTATATTGTGATGTAGAGTCTTTGTAGAGACGGGAATCATTGGGACTATAACTGAATTAGTCCCAGTGGGCACCATACTATGCACATGATACAAACATACATGCCTTAAAGACATGAGTGATCCAAACAGGACAGGAAACTGGGGGATTAATTATTACCATGTACATGTAATCTGATCCCACTGTCTTACATTACAGAACTTTTTGTTGTTGTTTTTTTTGATAAAAAAAAATAATAATGCTGGTACACAAGAGTGTCACAACTGGGACTCGAACCCACACTCTGCTGATCAGAAACACCAGAGCTTGTATTCAGTGTTCTTATCCACGACATGCCAGGGAAGAGTGAAATCATACATGTGGCCCTGTGCAAGCAAGCCATGAGATGAGACCATGTATGACCACTAAAATCATTTTGATGGTATTCTGCATCAAATAGTGAGAGGTTTTTTTTAAACGTGCAAAGACAAAAATAGGACTGGAACGCACTAAAATTGTTCAAAAGCTTTCTCAAAAGTTTTGTCAGTTATAAACCTTCTCCCCATGTTGAGTGAGAATCAACTATTGAAAGGCAAGCTTAAAAAACGTTTGAGGCGTTATCAGTTCTTTATAGAAATAGAAAGGAGAAAAAGGAGGGCAGTTGGGAAAAATGAACAAATGGTGAAGGGCAAAAAAAGAAAGTGTTTGTGGTGTGGGGGTTGGGTTGGGGGAGGACAGAAAGGAGAGAGGGTGTGAGAAAAAAAGGAGACTGTGTGCCTAGGCATTCAGTCTCTCTTTTTCTCACACCCCTTCTTTTCCCTCCGCCCCCACCAACCCCCCTACACACCTGTTCTTCTGGCCCTTAACCATATGTTCATTTTTTCTACCTCCCCCTTTATATTTCTCAAACCTTTTTCAGTTTGCCTTTTAATACTTGATTCTCACTCCACAAGGGAAGAAAAAAAGCTTCATAACTGACATAACTTCAAGCTTTTGAACATTTTTGGTCACAAATTTCATGGTCTCAATTCATGACTTGCTTGCACACGGCAACATGTATTTCATTTTTCTTTTTTAGGCGAGATATCGCCTTATGTCACAAGGCCGGGCGGCCACTTCAAGGTGGGGGATTCGATCACTTAACTTATTTGGGCTGTCGACCCACATCAACTGTCACCATCCAGGGGCACATTGCCACCTACTCCTGAGGCTGAAACAGGGTTACCCCACTTCAGAGTCCGTAAGGATGTGGGAATGGGTATCATCCACTAGAAGTCTTGCTAGTAGAGCCAAAGCACTACCTTCCCACCATTTTACGAAGCAATATAGGGCTTTGCTCAAGGGCACAAGCGCCATGACCGGGATTCAAACCCACACTCTGCTGCTGATAATACCACAGCTTGAGCCCAGTGAACTACAATTTCCCCACCCCCTATCGGTCCTTACTTTTTGGGGGTCAATGTTGACACCCATTCCTACCATTATCAGATGAAATCAGCTTCTTTCAAATTTTTTACCCACATTTGCTAAATATATGGCTAATTTGGGGTTATTAACTGGTAAGCCTAACAATAAAATACTCACATAAGTTTCTTACTAAATTCTAAATCTAGCAGTCTAAGAGACTGTGCAAGTCTTGCATGCATCGATAGCAAAAAATAAGTCAAACAAAAACTAGTCTGTTATTTATGAAACAATATTTTTAGATTCAATTTATACAAATTCTTGAAAATATAAATACTCATAGCAATTTGTTGTTATCATAATTTCAGATTTTTATTTTTTTATTTTTTTTTTAAATCAACATTGATACCAAATTAAACTTGGGATGCCAGACAAACTAACGCTACAAGCGATGCGCTGTAAGAATGTCTATAATGAATGATTTCTTTTAGAAACCCCAATTCGCGAACTATGCCAAAATTTGTACAACGATTACTCTGGTTTAATGATAACATGAACGTCAGTTGGGCAAAACGCATAAGTCTTATTCTTGGATTTTCCTCGTTGATTTGTTAAATCTATTTTACTTTCATATATTTCATATATGAATTTTACTTTCACAACAATATGATACAGTTTTTTGAGCTAAAACTACATAAAACTTAGGTATTTGAAGAGACAGAATCGTGCACACATAAAACTCAATATGGCTGGAACCAACTTGGTCCTAGAAGTTCAAACACTGGCAAGACTTGCACAGTCTATATTGCAAATGTATAATCTTTTGGCTGACAGACTATTGGTTATTTAAAGGCATGCATTGTATTTTGGCTGGCAGAGTATGTTCTGGCTTGGCAAATTGTTATGCTCACATCAGCAACTCCATTAAACGTAAACCTGGAGGGAAAAGTACTTCATTTATGGAATCATGTTTATACACATTTACAGGGGAAATTATTTAAAATTAATTTCATAAGATGACATTTACAGAGGAACTATTCTAAAAATAATTGATAACAAGTGTGATGACCTTGAAATTGCATGCAGAGGCATCAAGCCCGGGCCAAAGACCAGGGCAAAGTGGCAATGACCTACTTTGATGACCTTTGATCTCAAGACAATCACGTGTCAAAACCAGTGCCCAATTTCATAGAGCTGCTTAAGCACAAAAAGTTGCTAAGCACAACATAAATATGCTTGCTAGATTATGGTTACCCACCATTCGTTATACCATGTCACATGTACCATTTATGCCTGGTATCCTGCTCATTTTGGCCCAGCAGAAATTTGTTAAGCAATATTTTCTGCATCAGCATCACATTGAAATTGGGCACAGATTTCAGAGCTATTCCAGATTATTAAGAAAACAGACAGAAAGGTGAAAAATAAGTCGCAACATAGCAAAAATTTGTACTGAATTGCACTTGGCATAAAAAAAACATTACGGCACTGCAGTATTTACATTTAGAAGCTACTGTTAAAAAGGAGCTCCAAGGTTAAATTAGTGATCCAGTTATTTTCCAATAGAATCCTTAAAACAGTGTAAAGCGCTATTGTATTTGATAACCCTTTGAGTGCAATTTTTGAAGAAAAAAAAGGGAAAAACAAGTTACATGGCGCCGCATTTCAAAAATATGGTCTGTACATTTGTGTACAAATAATGTTTAGTTCATTCCTGAATGTTGATGTTATTCAACCAAAACAGCATTGCATTTGACGTTTTGACTGGCGCAAACATTACCTCCCTCTTTGGGAATGTACAGACCCATTTGTTTTTGAGGTCCAATGACAGGTAAGAGTAATAAATAAAACGACGATACCCACCATTTTACGTGAGGTTAGAGGACCCTATCTATTGGAAAAAGTGCATCACAAAACGGAGTGTTACCTTAGAGCCCCTCTTTTTAACAATAAAATATTTTCTTTCAGAAAAATAAGATGTTTGATCTTATTTTCTTTCAGAAAATAAGATCAAACCTTTTTGTGCAAGCTTTTTTGAGTAGTAAATCATTGTCGGCCTTTGCACTATTGCCTATTTTACTAATTAGTGCTATGTATAAAAACATTTTTACAAATTCAGTACTGTGAGGTAGTTATAAATATTAAAGCATAAAAACAGTGTCGAAAATAGTTGAAATATCAGTTTTAATGAAGAAAATGTCCGTATATCTCTCACCAAAAATATACAGACATTTTCTTTAACAAGCAATAAATTAAAAGTAATCACAAATTTCAAGCCGAAGTCACATTACATGTGCCCACCAGCAATTGTGTAGAAAAATCCCATTGCAAAGAAACTAAAATTAAACTCTAACAAAAATTACAAGAATTCTATGACATGACTTTTGGCACTATGATCTAAATAATTCTAACTGCAGCATAAATATGTATAGTCCCGTTTTAAAAGGAGAACTGTCTTTTTTTAATCTGCCATCGATCAAATCATCATCAGAGGTAACTTTTTTTGAATGGCAGTGTTCAATTGTGTTGAAGAACTTGGAAATTTTTTTTTATTATTTGCAGAAATTCTGTTGTTATTCAAAATAGAGCATACAACTGGTTTTCTGGATGTTTCTTGTGACTTCAACGCCTCTTGTGATTGTATCCATGGTCAATACATAACTAACCATGGAATTGCCCCTAACGGTAACAAAACTTGCTACAGGTTATACCAGGCCCACATCAGCTGGAATATCTTGTGATGGGCAAGAGCCATAAAAAAGGGGCAACTGACTAACCATTCAGCACAAGGAATCTTCAATTTTTTCCCTTTCCACCCAGATGAGATTATTTCTTGGGATAGACCATGGAAGTCCAGCACGTACTGGAACATTTTCTGGACCACTTTGGTCCCACGTACAATCCTTTAATGCGTGAAGGAAACAAACCCATGCACTATGAAGGGTCCCGATATTTGAGTATGCATGAGACTTGCACAGTCTATGGCCGGAATCATTTTTCTTTGAGAGTATTGATGGCACACATGACTTGATATCACGCAAAAATTGTGCGTCCCTGAAAACATGCACCACACAAAGAGTTCCCAAGGTGCAATGACAGAGGTAGCTCCATTAGTCTGATAGATAAAAAAAGGAAGGTACTGGTTGCACTTAAAGACTCACTAGTCACATCAAAAACTGGAAGAGCTTTCGTAGCAAAGAAGTGCAGTACGTGGGGAAAAAGCTGTTGAAATAACTCTTCGTTCAACACTTCAGCAAACACAAGTTTCCTCCATGTGCTACGATCCTCAGCCAGTTGTATGATAGCCT
>CM021526.1:9532096-9544096 GCA_010994315.2 Pisaster ochraceus | reverse complement strand
CAAAAGTTGAAACACAGAACCCACAGGTTGTGCTAGATTCTTATAATTACACATCTATTAATTGCACGACCCCAAAACGTTATAATTAAAAAAATTCTGTGGGTATACAAATTATGATAATGAGCTTGGCGCATGAATATTTGTCCTTTTAGTGTGGTGCACCCCACTGATCTCTATTATACTGACAGTATAATAGAGATCAGTGGTGCACCCCCATAGACCGTTATCATGGGAGTTCGCTATCACAGGAGATAGCGGTTCTCGGGGTGATAGCGGTCTATGGTGAGAGTGCGCCCTCTTGTGGAGAATTACAGGAGAGTCTTGAACCAAGACTACACCGAAGGACGCACAGTAAAGTTTAAACTACGGTGTCCTGTCCAATCTGTGGCAAGATGTTTTCCCGTGTCGATAGTTTCGTAAACACTAATAGTGACAGCGTGCCTCGGGATCATGGTCATGGCTTTTCATCAGAATCGGACTCAATTAAGATATCTCCCGTTCAACCTCACTATCAACTAATGGTAGATAAGAGTATACAACGAGAGAAGTCTACAAACAAAACACCTCCTTGTCCAGCATGTGAAAATATACTCCCAAATCCCAAGTATTATTAGTATGTTGAGCCATCTGATTAATGGACACATTGGTGACTATCCATCTTCACCCATACCACCCCAACAAACTTCTTTGTTATCGGTCGAGAACCAGATGGAAGTGTCCGAGAACATAACTGATGTAAATGTTAATGTACAACATAACCCTCACATGGAAAAGCAAGGAACATCGAGTGTCCGGTGTGCAGAAAAGAATTTAATAGGCGTGACAACATGAACGCATACATCAAGAAAATGTATAATGGTATTAGGGGATCATCATCTTCATCAACAAATTCTCTGCAGACAGTCGAGCAGTTGCTTTGTTCTTTACCAAAGGCAGCAAGAAGCGCTCCAAGAAGATCCTGGGTGTGGCATATTCTCTCGTGGATAATATGAGACTCTATCGGTAGACATAAGCGATATTCTTCGTAAAAAATTGATATCAATCCGTACACATCACTGTCTCAACCGACCCATTCAAGATGTGTATAATTTTAGACTCATCAGTAATTCCAACATGGATGTTGGCGAAGCCTTGACAACCGTCTTTCATCGTTTACGATGTCGGGCTAAGATTAACTTCTCCTTCGGGTTCATCCTTCGACATTCAGAGACCGGCGAACTTCGTTATTCACCCAAGTCAAAACAACGAATGCGTAAACCCCTCTCCACAGACAGTTGCTTCGGAAGCGGATCTTGATCGTCTGGTGACACGAGTCCAAGAGGTAGACGTTTTGCAAAGTTGGTTTTCATCGACGTCCCGGTGTACATGTATCAAGTTAACACAATTTCCCATCGGTTCGCCGATTGAAAAACTACCACCCTTTTGTCGCTAACAACGGCGGCTTTTGGAATCTAGTGGTGAATTGCAACACCGGTGAAAGATACGATGATAGTCAATGTTTCTTTGATGTCGGCCGTTCACAGAGGAAACAACCGACACTCCACGGAAAAAGCTACACGCCATCTTGCAGAATGGATCGCCAGCACACAGGAAAGAAGCACGTGCAAGGTATTAAAATGAACTCGTCATAGCTGAAGAACTCTTCCATGTAAATGTAGAGGTGTCATGCTCCTAGTGGGGGTTAAGAAAGTGAGGATAACGACATGATTTATCAGGACGAGAAAGAAACCAATGCCAAAAACAAAAGAACCCAAGTAGAATTGATCAGACGTTCTCACCGTCATTATAAGTTGTGTTTTAACTTGTGTGGTAGATATTTTTCCTTTATCAACGATTTTGACAAGTACAGCCGGTGCTACGCCTGCTCCAAATGTTGCACGGTGTTCACCAGGTCAACCGATCTGGTGCGTCATGAGCCGATGTGACGTCAATGTCAAACATAAGTTTACTGGAGGGGCGTACCCTGAAGCACCAAGAAAAGAAACTGACATGGGAAGCCTACCATGAGCTACTCAGCGTCAGCGTAGCTAGCAATGTTCCTGGTTACGAGACCCCGAGATGTTTTGTGGGCCAGGGAAGTCCAGCTCAATTGGTTTCATATAATTGGTCGACTACCATCATAGTATCAGTCGAGCTGCCTAAAACAGCCTCTTGTAGTATTGAGGAGTAAAAACGAGTCAGCGAGACAAAACAAGAAACAAAAATACATTGTAAAGGTCAAGGAAATGTTAGACGAGTTTACCTTCAAGAGCTGTCGGTGCTTGGGTTTAACTCTGGAAAGTATGGTATCAACATCATCAAGCGTTATCTCTATCAGTGCTACAAAAGACTACTGATCCATTGAGATTCATTATCAAAAGGACGGGTACGTGCATGGCGCTGAAAACAAAGAAGTTAAAGTTCCTGGATATAACAAACTATTTGGCTCCTGGCTACAACTACGCCAAGTTCAGTGAAGGCTTACGACTGTCCTTAAAACCAAAGGCTTTTTCCCTTACGAGTGGATAGATGACTTGAACAAGCTATAGGAACTACCACCCATGACGCTTTCTTCAGTAAGCTGAAAGGGACCAACATTACAGATTCGGAGGAAGTTTGCAAGGAAGTGTGGAAGGAATTTAAGATGTCTACGTTTCAAGACTTTCTGGTGTGGTATAATCGAGAAAATCTTTGCGTTCTATAAAGAAAGGCACATGGATAATTATGTTCAAATCCGCTATTTCTGTCCCGGGTTTGTTCTTTCAGTACTTGCTGTTGACGTTACCGAAAGATACATACTTCAGTCTCATTGACGAAGCCAACACAGATCTATATTATACTATCAAGCAAAACATCGTAGGAGGACCATCTATTGTCTTCTATCGTTATCACGAGAAGAATAACACGTTCATCCAAGGGAAATCTAAACTGTGTAAAAGCATAGTAGGATTTGATGCCAATGCATTATAATCTCTGGTCTCTCATGCAGGATATGCCCGTCGGTACGTTCATCAGAAGGAAAGCTGATCAGGGTTTCAAACCGGTGCGAAGTCACAAATTCGGTGTTAAGGCAACCGAATGGTTAGAATGGATGGCGTACTTTCAGGGTTTCTATATCAGGCACCAGTTTAACAGCACTGAGAAACGCGTCGGTCCCATGATTCCCGTGGATGGCTTTTGCCAAAAAAACAACACAATCTACCAAGTCCACGGGTGTTTTTGGCACGGCCACCATTGTCGTCTTAACCTGAATGAGTTTAACAATATTGTACAGATCTGTAGAGATGACTTGATGAAGCAGACGGAGCAAATGTCTACCTATATTCGACAACAGGGATACAGCCAGACTCCCTCATTGCCATAAGAAAATAATGACTGAACCACCGAACGAGATGTACTACTACATGCCGTGATAAATGGATCTATGTTTGATATGGTCGAGTGGGACATCAGGGTACCTCCTGCATTGAGGGCTCACTTTGCAAAAATGCCACCCATCTTGAATTGCTTCAAGTCAGCATGGGTAGATTGGCGACCACATGCGGGACTATGATGGGCGAGAAGGTTTCATGAAACAGCCACGTCGCACTCTCATTGGTAGCATGTTTGGTGAGCGTATCTTGCTTACTACGACTCTCCTTCAGTGGTACGTTAACCACGGTCTTGAGATCCAGTACGGACACAGTCCATTGTTTCAAGGGTTTCGGAGACGCAGTTAGTGATGCCAGAAGAGGTGGTGATCGCGACCTGACTAAATCAATCCTGGCTGATACTATGAAGCTCCTTGGTAACTCTGCCTACGGGAAGACCGACCAGGATCAACACCTGAACGTCCGAGTGTGTACCAATACCGATGCACCGCATTATGTCAACAAGTCGAAAAAGGTGATCCGGCTAAATTTACCCCTTCATGCCGTTTTTTTGTTGTCTACCAGTACGCCAAACTTCGCATGCTGGAATTTGATTTCGACTTTTTACTTAAATTCATCGACCCCACAGACTTCCAGATTCTGCCTATCTCGCCATCTCAGGAGAAAACCTGGACGGAGTCATTAAACCCGAATTGATACAGCAGTACATGGATGAGAAACACCAATGGTTCCCTCGAGAAGATACGGCTGAACATCGTTCTTACGACAAGAGAACTCCAGGACTTTTTAAGGTGGAATGGGAAGGGGATGGAACCGTACAGCCCTCTGTAGTAAGACGTTTTACTGCTTCAGTGCAAAGAACAAGATCAGCTGCAAGGAGCTTTACAAACTCGGGAATTGACATCACCAAGCAGCGATACATGGATGTACTCGAGTCACAGAGAGCAGGAAGGGGAGATTTGCCAATTTAGCATGAGAGGAGACGGGATGTAATGTACACATACGGCGTCCCAAGACTGCCTTCACTTATTTGTATACCAAGAGGAAAGTAGCATCAGATGGTGTGACATTTACCTGTCTAGATTTGTAAATATCACAATGATTGTAAACATGATGAACAACATGGAGGGGTGTCAAGATAACGCAAATTGTGAAAGTCCTGCAAGCTACGTAGTGTCAACTTTAACACAGACGATAATTATATGGACAATAATTTGAGCAATTTTTTTCATACTTTCACTCTGACAATGATAAACCAATTCCAGGGGGTTATGATCAAGCAAGGCATGCTGGGAAAAAATGGCGCGGCGAGATCGATCACCCATGGGAACGAGGATGGTTGATGTGGTTTATGTAAGCAAACGAATTATAAAGAAGTGTTTAAACAAAAATAGTAAAAGAAAAGATTATACCCCTTCCGTGCATTCAATATTTGTATAATATAAGATCTGTGTATGTTCTTATTATTATTTTACATTTGTAAATTGTTTTTATTGTATTATTACTTATCAAAATCGAAGCAAAACAGCTGAATAACAATGATATTAACAGGGTAAGAATATAATAAAAAAACACAAAATATAATTATGACTTTTAAAAGAAAAAAGTCATACTAAGTGACTCCACAAAAAATACACACATAGAAAAGAGATACACGGATGAGAATGGGGGGAAATAACTTAGCAAAAATATTGGCAAATGCCAGAGCCGTATATACGGCTCTGGCAAATGCTTCGCAACAGCGCCCTCTAGCAACTCTTATAATGATCGTAGATTGATCATTTTTTTATAAAATGGCAACCTATTAACAGAGAGAAAGAAAAAACTAATTAAATTGCCTCCAGATTGGTGGCGCACTCACAGACGCCCAGCCAGAACCAGCCAAATCGGCAACGGAGCAGAAGACTGGCACAAGTTTAGGCAATAGCTTTAGGCGGGTTCTGCTCTATACTATGAAATGGTTCATCGTTAACCGGTGACACACCATTAGCTGGTACAAACTCGTTGAGGTACTTGACTATTTGAATAGGAGTAAATTGAGATGCAGTAAACATTTATGGCCAAACACTATTTCTTCTGTGCTGGACCCTGCAGGTTGGTAAATGGTTAATATCACTATCAGTTTTTCCAGCTGCAGTTGGGGAACTTGGCCAGAATCCATAATAAGTAAGGATATGTTTACAAAAATCCGATTTTATGACAACATATAAAGGTGAGTTATCTACTACAGTTCTACTATTCTTTACTACTAGCATTCACCTCCATGGTTAGCCTAGAACTAGGTATTAAAAATAGAGCACGGAGCTGAGATCAATGTGTCAGCTGTAGGATAGGAGCCGTGTGGTGTCCAGCCAGGCCCTCTCTGCCAGGTTGGATTTCAGCAGCTGTGAACATAAATCAAATACTACGCTGGACTCCCTCTGTCCTTGCTTTAGCAATGAATCATGGTTATTGATACTAGGATAGCCACACATCAGGAAGTGTGATTATTTTTGCAATAGAAACTCAAGTTTTTTTTAATGAAATCCCCCCTCCCGAGTTGTTACTTACCATTATTTTGTGTGTGGAGAGTGCATTAAAAGGATTTTGTGCAAGCTCACTTCAAACTTTGAATCAAAGTAATTTGAGCTCTGTCTGAGCTGACAATCAGTTATCACTCATTTAAATTAAACATCGTTGGCCTGATGATACGCATGATCATGAGCGCTGATTTGATTCTTTGAAACAGCGGCGTTACCTATCTAGTGTTTTTTGTGTTGCTTCAGAAGAGTGCAGATTCCTCCACACTGCTTGCTGCTGGTTTGTTCCAGGGAACGGTACCGTGTGTGGTAAATACTGCCCTGATTAAAGGGTACAGCAATACACATCATGGTGCTGGCGATGTTCAACATTTAAATGGAAAAAGTAACTCTTATTTAGACATTGCAGCTACCGTGTCTGTTGTTTTGGGTCTGATCTTAGAAAACCTGTCAACAATTTTGGGAGTCAAAGTTTACACAAGGAAATTGACTCTCAAATCAGTGGAAATGTTGGTAGACGTTCATTGTGCTAAGGCGAGTTCCGCTTTGTGCGAGGGGGTAATAAAGGTGTGTATGGTGAACATTAATGGTGCTTTTTTGGTCTTAAACTGACTGTGTAAATGTGCAGACAGGCAACATTTACTCAAATGTTGATCTACTGATGGCACAGCAGTAGGTGCTTAAAAAGCTAATTGATTTCCAGGTATAAATAGTAGTTTTCATTGCAAAAGGCAGCCAGCCTTGTTTCCAATGTATTTATGTTTGTACATTGATTTTCATTTGTAAAGTTTTAGTATGTAACGGTTGAAGATAATCTGCTTTGATATTTTGTTTAAGGCTAGACCTGTCCATATTTCTTTGATATTTTATTTGCAACAGGTCTGTTCGCTTCGATGATGAGTTAGCCATAAAACAAACGATGGACAACATGAATTCCGATGAAGGGGCAGCACAAGGTGTGACTGAAGTGCCCATGTATGCCAGTCAGATCCTCCAGTCCCTCAACCAGCTCAGAAAACAGGGTGAACTCTGCGATGTCGTCCTTAGGGTAGGCATGTGCAAGGTGTCTGCCCACAGGGCAGTGTTGGCCAGCTGCAGCCAGTACTTCCGTGCAATGTTCACTGGCTCGCTGTGCGAGAGGGAGAAGGAAGAGATTGAACTCAAGTCGGTGGATGACATGGCGCTGCAGACCTTGGTTGAGTTTGCGTATACAGGGAAGGTGAGGGTGACGCATGCCAATGTACAGACGCTGCTACCCGCTGCCTGCCTGCTGCAGCTGAAACCAGTCATCAAGCTATGCTGTGATTTTCTCCAGGTACAATTTATTTTTTCTTTACTTTAAAAATGGGCCTGTCGCAATCATTTTCATATTTTGTTGATGTAAATGCATTGTTTCCCCATTCCAATCAGACGTGAGGAGGCCCACCTCGCTTCTTTCAGTGACCACATTTTGAATTGTTTTTGTCAACATCACCACCTTGCTGTGAATATGAGCTATAAAACGATGTACTGATCAAACAACTGTTCATTTTGTGTCATACTTGACCTCTATGCATCAAGAAACCAAAACCACAATTTGGGTGTGTAGATTGGATCATTGCACATTTTGATTCGGGAGCAATGAATACTTGTCAGTTTGCAGAGTGCTTACATTTTGCTTCAATCATCATTTTGAATTTTTTTTTTACCTCGCTTAAAGTGAACCTATCCAGTGAAAACAAGCCTCAAACGAGCTCTAAATTTAGAGAAAAAGAAATATTTTCTTTTTGAAGGGTGTGCATGTAACATTGGCAAGATTGAAAATAAACAAGTTCACAAATTACCCTCCCAATTCCTCCCATATCCCCTTTGCCAAAATGAAGAATTCAGAAGCACTGGGGTCTTAAAGACATTGCAGTGGAGGAGGATCCAGAAAGATCGGGCCATAGTGGGTTTCTGCTATTAGAGGATTTAGAAGGATGGGGTCATCAGGCTGTAGTTGACATAATATGAGCAAAGGAAAGGATTGAGGTTTTATGCAGCTCGGCGAAAATGGGATTCGGAACGTTTTGTGCCCGGAAAGACATATATGTAAATTTACCTGAGAAAGGGTTTAAGCAATTCAAGAAAACTGAGTGTTTGACAAGTTTTCTGCCATTCATAGTCACTGTAGGAAGGTTAAATTCTGCATAGGAATGGGAAAACTTGTCTTTGGGGGTGATTATAGCAACAAAAGTGTAACAGTGATGCTGTATTTTGTCAGGAGCCATTGCTCTGACAGCCTTTTGCTACTGGAGATATACATTTGGTAAATATTGTGTGTGCCTGGAAGAGGAGCATAGAGCCTTCTATCCATCTTATGGGCACATGATGGGGAGGGGGGGGGGTTTGGTAGTGCTGATATGGTCCTTAGGCGTTGTATGTTTATGTATCACAAGAAACACATAATGCATATTGTGCCATTGAAATTGTTGTGGCCAGTTTCCTGGTATCAAAAATGTCATGTAAGTGTATGACTTTGTTTATACAAGCACTACAAACAATATCTCATACCATGGACCCAAACAACAATCATTGGTGTAGCTTTTCTGTCTCAGGAGGAGCTAAAATGAGTCGGAATGGTCAGGGCAGTAAGAAAAACCAGGCAGATTTTAATTAAGAAGAATCTTGGTCCTTTGGGCTGTACCTCTTTACTCCAGAATGGCAGGGGGATTGGGGTTACGTATGTGTGAGCAAGTGTGCCTCAGGAATTGGGTTTGTAACTTGCATCGTATAGTGCAAAAAATTCATTTGGAATATTTTTTGGCTGAAATGATGTAGATTTTGAGAACTTTGAGTGAAAAAATGTTGAGTCCAAAATCAACTGTTTAAAAAATAGTGTTGGGGTTTTTCACTATTTATTGCTTGTGATGCCTACGATCAGTTGAGCTGAAACTTTCACGGGTTTTTATTTCATGTATGCTTGGTCACACAAAGTGTGGCCGAGCTTGTTTTTGACAATAACCAAAATAAACAATTACCAGCACAAATTCCCCCCAAATCGCCTTTTTTTTTAATAACTGTCTTTCTTCTTGAACACTAGGCACAACTTCACGCAACAAACTGTATCGGCATCTCATGTTTTGCGGACGCTCATGCCTGCACCGAGCTGTACCGCACAGCCCAATGCTTTATTGCGCAACACTTTGAGGAGCTCAGCGTCAGCGAAGAGTTCTTGCAGCTGGAGCACACCGATCTTGCCAGCATCCTGAGTCGGGACGATCTTATCGTTGCCTCTGAGGAGGCCATCTTCAACGCATTGGACAGCTGGGTGCGATACGACCCCAACAAGCGGCGCTGCTACATGGGCAAGCTCCTCCACTGCATTCGACTCCCGCTGATGACCCTGAAGATGCTGACCAGGCTCTACGAGGCTAATCCGTTCATCAGGGATAATCCGTCGTGCCAGGAGCAGGTCAACCGCGCCCTGAGGTACCACCTGCGGCCGGAGGAAAGACTACAGGTTGCCAGTAAGATGGGATCCAGAGTGAAGACCCGGGGAGAGAAGGGCTTACTTTGTGCCATCGGTGGAAAGAACGGCCTCTTTGCCACTCTCGATAGGTAAGGTTTTTACAGATATTAATTGACTATCAATTCTAGATTTGAAGAGCTTTTGAGCCTTTACATGTATGTTATTTCATGTAATTGAGCTTAGTTATTAACTAACAACGACACCCTACATTGCAACAACATCACACACGGCAACACATGGTTTGCCGTTTTTTTGAGTCAAATTACTTGAAGATGTGGTAAGCACATTGTAGACAAGCGCACGCATAGCCTAAAATGCGAACTAACCAGTAGAACCCATCGATACTGGCTCCCAAAATGGCACACCCAAGATTTACTGTGGTGATGTCGTCATGTGATTTGGGTCAATTTTACAAGCAATTTGGATTCACAGGCTATAGCCTTAGTCATTTAAAAAAAGAATTCAGTTGACAATTTGTGTTAGTTTGTAAAATTCCATCATCTTGAAACCACGCTTAATCAAGCCAACACCTCTGTCATGGTTTGGTCAGAACAGCTACATGTACTTCACCCAGACACAAGCAAACTCATGAAAGCGCTGGCAGTAGCTTAAAGAAGTATCGGTCAAGGTCATGGTCACTCGAATGCAGCGCAAAGGCTTGAAGGGAAAACGCAATGCAGTTAAAGAATGTAGTCTGGCTTCCTTTTTCTTTTCTTCTTTTTTAATGAGGTCTTGGCCCTTTTCAAAACCAAGGCTTTAGGATCCATCCGCCTGATTGAAGCCCTGTAAGGAAACCGCATGTCTTATTAAAAAAATCCACTTTCATATGTGAGTTATTTCATGTAAACAAGTGTGGGAACTGATCTTTGACAAGGAACAGTGTTTTTTGCAAGCTTTAATGTTTGCAATTGTGAAACTGCAGGGAGCAAATGACAAATATGGCAACAGTGCTGGACGCTGCTGTGTATCTTTCTCAGTTTGCTTGAAATGCACTTCGGATATTAAATAAATACATATTCGAAATTGAGATTATTGGGCATCTGTGTTCTCTCTACGATCTCTCTCTCCCCATCATTTCCTTCATCTGCCATAATGTGAACCAAACTGAAACTGATGACGCACTGTGTTTTCAACCAAAATATGTGGGAAAACATGTTTACTGCAGGTTCGGTGCAGTTTCTCTTTCCGTTGGAGGTCGGCTGCACATGTACTACTCCCAGCTCAGGAAACGAGCTGGTTTAATCAGGAATCCACTAACAGGGATGAATGAGATACATGTATTAGACTCAATATTGCATTATTCTATGTTGCCATGGTAATGATGCATAATGCCAAGCTTAAGGCATTGCAGCGCCACCAAATTATTATGATTGGAGAGAGACAGAGGTGCGAGAGAGGCTCGTTCAGTGCTCCAAGGCAATTTACATTTAATGGAAATGTACATTGAAAGACAGAGTTACGTTTTTGGAGACAGAGTTTAGAAAGTTGATTTTGTACAATTGGATTTGACCTTCAAATAAAGGTCTCGTACAATGTGTGTTTAGTTGCATGGCCCCATTTGTGCTGAAAGACATTTTTCAAAAGACATTTCTCTCTGAACTATTTTTGGCAGATGATTACATACATTCAAAGTTTTGTATAACTGGTAACTGGTATGGCTGGTACTTATTCGCGTAATTTAATGTGAGGTTCCCGACAATAAGTCATTTTTAGTTTTCAAATAACTACCGTTGATCATGATCCTGTTTTGTTTTTTACAACACCTTAAAAAAAGGCTTTCAACATTCTTGGAAATAGCTATTTAGAATTTAAATCAAAATTGTTGGTTAAATGAGCAACAAAAATCAAACCTACATGTAGCATCTTTAAATGTGAGATCTAGGTTAATGTAATTGGTATATAATAGAAAATAGTACCAGCAGAATGACTTCCATGTTCAGTTACACCAATTACTATCTCTGCTCAGAGCAGCCACAAACTCTGTTAGAACTTTGAACACGGTGCTACATTGTACCATAAACTTAATAATTCAATCTTGAGGAGCTAGGCAGTTTTTCATCGGTAAAGGGCAAGTCTACCAGTGACATTTACTGGAGCATTACAAAGGGCACCAAGGCGTGTCCTGGCCGAGCGGATAAGAGCACCGGACTCTGGTGTTTCTGATCAGTGGAGTGTGGGTTCTAGTCCCGGTCGTGACACTTGTGTCCTTAAGCAAGACACTTAAACCATGATTGCTTCGTCCTTCGGATTGGACGTAAAGCCGTTGGTCCCGCGTGTTTTGTAACGCACATAAAAGAGAAGGGGTCTGCCCCGGTGTTCCTGGTTTGATGGCGACATAATGCGCCACAGCACCTCGAAAACCATATCATGGTGCTATAAAAGAAAAAGTCTCATACTTCAAAATGTATCTCCACTTATCTTGCAGGAAAAAAATACTGAGTGCTTTGATACGTCCCTAGGGGATTGATAAAGCGCTATATAAGAACCAACTATTACTACAATGTATATTATTATTACAAGGCAACTACAAGGGCCATGGAGACAAATCAGGCCGGCCATAGCATGAAAGGGCACCTCTTTATTAGGGACATTTCTACTGCAACATTTCAAGGGGCACCAAGGCAGCAACCAGGGGCATGGA
>CM021526.1:9510909-9531830 GCA_010994315.2 Pisaster ochraceus | reverse complement strand
TTTTTTTTTTATTGAATACATTATTTACTTGCTGTGTGAAATCCACTGATGTTTTAGGTATCTTTACAAGGAGAATCAGCACTTGATATGTTCCCCTGGGATTTAGACTAGAGCGCAGTGAATTTACATACTTGACCTGATATAACTTAACAATGCTGGATACATGTATTTAACACAACGTTATAGTATACTGTAGGCACGTCGTCGTATTCATTTGATGTTGGTTTCATTTCACCCACCACACTCAACATCATGTGAGTCACTCTCATTGTTTTTGATTTGAAAATGATTTTTGAAGATGATTCTCTGTTCGTACAATAAAAAAAATGCTTGTAGTTCCAACAAAAAAGCCGAAACCATTTAGTCTTAAAAACTATCTCTGGGAATGATTTTGTCCAAAAAATCAAGCATAGCAACATTTAATTTAGTGTACATAATTTGCATCAGGGATCAAGAGTGTTATTTGGTTTTTGCTCTTACATCGCTGTGTATTGGGAACTGTACACTCAGTACTTCCCGAGTCCTGTGAAAAAAAAATCCATAGCATATCACACGGGTGGGATTCGAACTCACAGCCTGTGCCATGCTAGAGCAGATGTCTTGCCACTAGACTAACTAGCGCAGTGGCTAGAGGCAAGGCAGTTCAAATCCTATGTCGCGGGTTTGAATCCCACCCAAGTAAGATGCCTGTGGCTTTTCTTCCACAGGAATCGGGAAAGTAATGAATTTCACAGTACTTTTATACATGTTGGTGTACATGTAATTGCAAAAAACAAATTATGAAGCATTTAGACTAAACATGTTTTACATAAAAAAAAATTTTTTTTTAGTAGCAGCTTATCCATTTTTGTAGCATTTTTCCCTTCAATACAAGGAAAATCCTTCACCGTGTGTACATGTAATTCATGCCAACTCCAAGGAACATGTATTTCAATAAAACCCGAATGACATTTTTGTCTGGATGACAATCAAAAACCTTGTAACAACATGTTGTATTGACACAATGGTCTAAATTTAGTCCATTTTCCCAACAAAGATAAACACCAACTGGGTCAGTGATGTTGACTAGGGCAAATTCAAAGATTTCTGCAAACTCTGGACTCTGCACGTAGGCACAGCTGTGCATCATGTTATTGTTGATTATGTCTGCGACAGGGCTCTGAAATCAGAGGAATGGTACATGTAAAGCGTTGGGTTTTGGAAGAGTTCATGTTAATGGTCTCGGGGGAGAGAGTTTTATGGGATTCTACATGATTGATTTGGGGAGAGTTTTAGTAGTTTTTGGTTACTGGGATTCCTGTAGTTCTAAAGACACTTCATTGAGGGATGTTACATCGTACAAAAAAAAGAAACATCAGATTTGGAAGAGTTCATTCATTTTAATCCTCTTTATTTCAGTAAACACATCATACAACCAAACTGTAACAAGCAGGCCTGATACTTCATGGCGGCAACTGCAGCTACGGAGGCAATTGCCTCTGTTGCCCCTAGATAGAGGTGGCCTTTACCACATAAAGAAAAGGCCTGGTAGCCGTGCCCTATCACAGATGAAGAACCAGGCTTGAACAAGTCATCAAATTGATTGCCCTTGGGTTTTTGTTTTTGTTTTTGTTTTCTTCTACATAACGGGTTACATTTTGTCAGTCATTTTGTGGTCGTGTTTTTATTTTGATGTATCTTTTTTAAATTAAGTAAAACCTGAGCTATCACGGGATATATATATTTTTTTTTTCAAATTTTCTCAGATGAAAAAAAAATTGATAACGATTGGTAGGACTTGTATCCAACTCATGAGAAAAATACGCAGTCAGGAAAACTGTTACAGACCAATCATAATGATCAATTACATAATGGCTTCACTCTAATAGCTCACTGATTGGTAAGTTTTTGTTTAAATGTACATGTACCATACTACCAATACTCAGGAGATAGCCTATCTGCTTCAAATTCACATACTGTCAATATCGAGGAATAACACTGTGCAATCGGCAACAATGCCATGACAAAACAAACTGTATTCTGCGTTGCCTCTACACAAAATTTGGTGAAATTTTCACACACAAAAAAAAGGTTTATTATTTGTTGTGTTAAATCGAAAACTGGAGGATTAATTTAAATCTCCAATGTGAACTGATGTCAGGTCAAATGTCATAGAGCTGCTCAACGGTAAGCAACTGCTTACTTTTGCAGACAACGCGTACGTCCTTTTTCTCAGGTTAGCGAGCTAACGCATTCACCGCGCATTTGCGTTGTTACATCAGTCATCTACAGGCTTAGAGTCTGCGCCAGAAGTTTATGTTTATGGTTAGCAGGGCTACGAAATGGAAATCACTCAGTCATCACAAAATCAGCCGTCAAGCAGCTCTATGAAATTGAACCCAGGACAGTGTCTGTACAATGATCTCTGGTTGAAACACAGAGAAACAGTGCAATGGCAGCAGGCTTTTTTGATTGCGTGATTTTTGTTTTGGCTTGGATGAGGCGAAGCAATTAAGCCCTAATGGACTCTGCTATTATTTCCCCACAGTCAACCCGACAGCAGCCTGGTCTATTTTTGTAACCCCGGAGCTAAAAATAGCCTTGCGATAATTACTCCCCTACTGGCAACAATAGTAGGTTGTCTGGATGATGGATACGCAATGACATTTATCTGCATGTGTTGTCGTACTTACATTGAGCCTCCCCGCAAACTGACATTATCCTTCCCAAGGACTACCGTTCGTGGCTGCTAAATTTAAAAGATCGGGCTCGATTTCACAAAGCAGCGAGCACTAAGATTCATCTTAAGATGAGTGTTTCAGTATTACCGTAGTGATTTGTATTGTGATGTCACACTTTGCTTAGCAATTACAATCGATTCACAGTTAAGATCAATCTTAACTCTTTGTGAAATCGAGACCATTGATACAATTATGAAACTGTAAAAGAAACCATTTGGAATGCAGAAAACAATCAATTAATATTACAATTTAAATTTTTTAAATTGTGCTTTTGCAAAAGAGAGCAAAGCTTGGCACTGATTTTTGAAATACACACGACAAACTTACTTAAATATGAATACAATTTTTATTTTACATGTACATTAATTTTCATTGAAATAATTTAATTTACTTAAATATTTATACCGTGTTTATTAGTTTTTGAAATGAACACAACAAATTAAATTACTAAAATATTCATTCAATTTAAAAATTTACATTAATCTTAGTTTAAATTTTTTAAGTATGATTACAATTTATTTTTATTTTTTTTTAATGTACACAACTTATTACATTACTGCAATATTCGTAATTTTTTATTTTTTTATTTACACATTCTGAAGATGAGAAACCTTTAGAATGAATCAACGAGCTACTCTGGTGGGATTTGAACCCGCAACCACGCTTTCTAGAGCCCAGTGACGAGAGGCTTTACATGTAGATTAAATCCTGTAAAACTGTATCAGAGGCAGCAGATATTACATTAACAATTGTACCAGGAACAAAGTACATGAATACAGTAGAACGCCGCAGCACTGAACACCGAAATAACCAACATTTGGCTATACCGAACATGACCTTTGGCTCCCAATTTATGTGCATAAAACATACCAAACTGCTGGCTGATGCCAACGTGCAGTCAACTGGAATAGAAAATGTCTATTTAACTAACATGCAAAATTTAACTGGAATGAAGACCAGCTACGTTAGACTAACTTTCTTCCATGGTTTAGACGTGGTTAGAATTTAGAATATTACAATGTTATTACATGTTACAAGAGGTAACAAACCATTTGAAATGTGTACGTTACACAGACCTGGCATTTTGTGCTCATATTCGCTACCTTATGGAGACCGCGGACAGAACGGGAGGGAAAACAAAAGGTCTCCATAGGGGAATTCTAAAGACCGGGGTGTTCCAACAAGAAATTCAAAGGAAAAGAACAAGAGAATTCTCCACAGGAATGCATCTTTGAGAATGTGTGTGGTTGTAAGGGCAAAGCAGTATAGGGGCACTAAGGCAATGACTAGGGGCATGGAAGCAATTGCCTCTGTTGCCCCCATAAAGTATCAGTCCTGCTAATACATCGTATGTAAAGGCAAAAAAACAAAAATGGTTAATGGCCTGATGTTACGACTCCATTTCCAAAAGGCTAAATGACAAGTATACTTGTGTAGCAGAAGCATTCAGGTGGAAAGAAGTGAAAAGAAGGGTGCAGAATTTAGTCCCAAAAAACAAGGGATGGACAATGAAAGGGGGACAAGGAGGGCTGGATATTTCTGTCCAAATCTAAAGGGTTAAAACATATTTTAGCCATTTTAGTCGACCTACATAGTGATGACATTTTCATTTTATTTAATACCTAAGAAGAACATTGCTTTAGTTATGCAAAAACTAAATTAAAAACAGTGTCCATACTGCATTGGTCAAACCTTCCTAATGTGCACTGAAGACAGTGATATCAGTCCATTTAGAGGGGGCTATGTCGTCATGATCACAGCCGGCCTGTAGCTGTACATGGAATTATGAACTCTCACCCGGTCACTGCGCACTCTCCATAGATTGATATGGAGGGAGGGCACACTCATGCAGTAAACTCTGTAAGAGGTCATATAATTTGTCATGTACATGTACAACCATAGGCCTGCTTTGATCATGACGACATAGCCTCTTTTAAAAAAAAAAAATCAGTGTTTTTTTCTCTCCGCCTTTTATTTGCTTGTATTTTGTTATTACTTGCGATGGTTCTTTATATGGAAGGAAACCTGCTTCAAAAGTTAAGTTAGGATTGGATCTTTAAAAAGGTTAAGAAAAAAGTATTTACTCAAGTGAACTTGGGGAACAACCATGTTGATCTTTCTTTTGGGAGGAGTGTTGGCTCTGTGAGGAGCCGGTGTGGTCTTTAAGACATGTGGATGCACCCGCTAGTTTGCTATACAGTTACTTCTTATTTTCCACACCATGCAAAGCTTCATATGTCATCACTCAAAAAAGGCTGCTGTTGAAAGTTGCTTAAATGTGGGTATTACGTAAAGAAGGCGTTCCTAATTTATGTAACTCTACAAATCAAAAACCCCTTTTTTTATTCAGAAATTAGTAGAATTTCCTTAGTGTTGCTTACATGCTTTATACTAAAATATTATGCTCTGTATGTTTTAACATGGCGTGGTATGTAGTTTGCAGTACGGCTTCTGGTTAATCTTTCAAACATACCTGGTAATCTGTTTGTTTTTTTTAAACTAAATTCCACTATTTGAAGTATGCAGGGAATATATTTTATTCAAACAAACCATGTTTAAATGTAATCTTATCATGACTTGGACAGTTTGTCATAATATTGACTCGTGAAATATTTAGGCTATTTTTAGACCCCACTTTACCAGTTGAGGAAAGTTGGAATGTAATGTTTATTCAACTTTTTTAATGGTTGGGTCATAGATTTTTCTTTCAACATATGCTGATCTATTGGCAAAATTTAACGATACAATGAGTCACCTGTGAAAGTTTCAGCTGAATACAGTTTTGTTTGTTGAGAAAAAAACCTCAAAATAGTAACAATATTTTTGTAGAATCCGTCAACTCCATACACCATAAGCGAGGTGAAATGGTATCAACTGCAACTCTCTGGCCGCGGCATTCACAAACCAACACCACGAAAGGCAAGATTTTTTTGTCAGGGGCATTTCAGAAGAAATAATTTTGCAGGACACTCACTACCATTACCATCTTTACAAGAAAGCTTTCAGATAAAAGTAACACTTTTTTTGGAGGGGTCATTACTAGAGTATCAACCTATCTTGAAATAGAATACAAAACTTTAAGGAAAAGAACAATTTACAAAAACATTATTTTGTATTTTGTACATTTTCAATAGATGTATTGAACTACATTACATGTGGTTGTACAAACAGAGATGTATATGTGCATGTGCATGACACAAGAGTTTGTACATATTTACAATTGTACATGTACAAACTTTTTCAAAGCACTAAATACTTTTTTTGTGGTTCGAGTTGTCATGGTTGTCATCCAAACCTATACTTGATATCCAGAAAGTTCTGTGACAAAAAAACCAAGAGACTTTGTCACAGTATGCTTAAGGATTAGGAGGGAAAATTATGAAAAGAAATATCCGTGTAGATGACTGCTTTGACATGACAAAGTGTGAACTGTTTTGTTTACCAACATGGCTGCTTAGGAATTTTTACTTTTTATATGTGTTGTCCGTTTTGTGTTTGAAATTTTCATTAGTCAAATCTAACTATTTCTTTTTACCCTTGAAGTGTCTAGGGTCGCATTTTCACAATTCAACTTAGTATACCTACATAAATAAACTGATAATTGTAAATGTTGGAACAAAATTATGTCCATTCACAAGTTTCATAGGTCTATGATATTTGTCAAAATACTGGAAACATTTTCAGAAACCGTTTTATTTTCAGAAAGTGAATCTTTGTTTTGTCCATTTTTTCCCCTTATAGTGTTGAGGTGTATCACCGCGACAAGGATGTTTGGACGGAGGTTGCACCGTTAAGCTGCCGACGTCAGGAATGCGCGGCCGTGGTTGTCCAACAAACCCTCTACGTCATCGGGGGTGTGGTGTCTGAGCTCCGTAACGGCTCCATGTACCGACACCATGACAACAGCACTGAATGCTGGACCCCCAAAACGAACTCGTGGAGAAAAGTGGCGAGCATGCACACCAGCCGGAGCAACCACGGGGTGGCTGTGCTGAATGGCAAGATCTATGCACTAGGCGGGGTTACCGGGCAGTTGTACCTGCGGAGCGTGGAATGCTACGATCCAATGACTAACCAATGGCAGACGGTAGCACCAATGATTAACAGTAGGAGTATCTTCAATGCTGCAGTCGTGGACGGGAAACTGTATGCGATCGGAGGGTACGGGCCCACCTACCTGAACAGGTGTGTCATGATTGTTTTCAGTGCTCACTTCTTTCATTTGATTAGTGGGGAATATTCAACAACTACAACTTCACAACTAGTAGCTGACAAAAACTTTGTACAGTAATGTCAAGGACTAACTAGTCTTTGTGGCTAAGATGGGACTTTGGCTTTGGTATTATAAGTCAGATGTGGTCCTTTAGCCGTGGACACTGCAAAAGCAGTCAGGCAAATTTTTTGTGTAATTGCTACATTGTAAAAACGGAAGCTGTCAAGCTAAACCAAACTTCACGCTGTTGTATTCAGTTGTTCCATTTTCTAAGATATGTCCATTTTCTAAAATATGATTTATAATTTTGACATCCGAGTAGTGTTCAACTCATGACTGTTCTCATGAGCGCAATGCCACAAGGTTGTTAAGCACTCAAATTTGCTAAGCACAGAAAAGTCTTGCTTGGCAGAAACTGGTTACCAGCCAGAATTCATATTGCTTGTGACTGGTTCCCAGCGAAAAACCAAATCCAACAGAAATCTGGTTGCTGTGATGTGTCTTTTGTTTGTAGTGCAAGGTAGTGCAAGCCACAAGTATCATGTATACATGTACGTACTTCCTACTTGGGCGCTGTCAATAGACAGTTTCCATGGTGGGTGGGGCTCAATGGATTTGTCTTTAAAGATTGAGTAGTAGCAATGACAGGTCTAGGTCCCAGGCAGTTATTATGAGCTTAACTAGCAATTCATGTAATAATCGGGGAAAGTGGTACAAGTTTGTAGTTAACACTAAACTTAACTAAGCTAAGCTTATTACAATGGTTTGTTGGGAAAACAGTAAACACAACCCAAAGTTTGATGGATTCTTAGCTGACACTAAAGAACTCCTCACTAATGATTGTTTTTTGTGCCTTTGTCTTGAAGCGTTGAAAGGTACGACCCAGACTCGGACACCTGGGAGATGGTGGCACCCATGGCTGACAAACGAATCAACTTTGGTGTTGGGGTCATCCATGGTTTCATCTACGTCGTCGGAGGTCACAATGGAGAGACGCATTTAAGTAGCGTGGAACAGTACAACCCCACGAAAGCAACATGGACAGCCGTTGCATCCATGAATACAACCAGGACAGGTTTGTACCATCTCTTGGTTGATTGTTTGTTAAGATGATCTTCCCGCCAAGGAAACTCGACAAATTCCCACAAGGGAATATAAACACCAAGCTAGCCACTGTTACTGGACCTAGGCCCAATTTCATCGAGCTTTTAACCTCAAAAAGTGCTTTACACAGAAAAAATCTTGCTTAGCAGAAACAGGTTACCAGCCCAAATACATTGAATGTACACTGTTTGTGACTGGTTCCCTTCAAATTTCTGTTTAGCAGAAAAATTCGCTAGCACAATTTTCTCCTTTCATGGCACTGCCTACCACAGAATTCCGTGCACACGAGGTCCTGTCTATGGGCGGTAAGCGCAACCATGCGAATTGGGCCACGGAATTCGGCTGGATCCATGAACAGCACCCCCAACCCAGCTGTGAAGGCTGGGTCATCGCACTGTTATTCTCTAAATGATACCTTTTTTAAAGAGAATGTGATGTGCATCTTAGGACTAAACATTAATACTATCACCTGGTAGCTCTAGGCCAGGCTAACACAAGTAAAGTATTAGTGTAAACTTCTTCTTTTCCTAGACAGTTTGATCTGGATAATTTGAATCTGAAATGAATGCTGATCCCTGTTGTACTCACGTTTCCAAAGCATGATTTTGCTAATTGCCTAGTAAAAATTATTATTATTATATATATTTTTTAAATCAACTAGCCAAACAAGGCACTTCAGAAAAAGAAAGATTGGATTTGAAGTGCGTAAACACAGTGAATGGTGACACAAAATGAGTTGCGCTAAGCTAAAAAGTATTACATGGTACAATGGACCCATTTCATAATGTGCAGCACACTTACATGTACCTTTTATGTCTGCCATTTGGGTGTCAAAATGTACACAACGGAAATTACTTTCGAAATGGCGGAAATGGTTGACGCGCATTGTGTGGAGGTGCGTTCCACGTCAAGCAAGAGGTCAATAACCTGACCTTCTCACTTTGGAGTTTCCTTATACTTTTGTAGTTTGATCTGGGAAGACCTGAAAAATTGATTCATTTTGTGGATTCAGAATGTTAGAGACACCTAACTAAAATACTGAGTTCCATAAACTAGACTCTTGTTTCATCTGCAGTCTGATTTATATGTAGTCATTCTCCGTTCAATCCTCCAATCAACTGCAGGTCTGGGAGTAGCGGTATTGAATGGCATGCTCTACGCAGCGGGTGGCCACTCCGGCTCGGCCTACCTTGATCTAACGGAGTGCTATGACCCTAACAGCGACACATGGAACGTAATGCGCAATATGAAGAACTGTCGCTGTAACTTTGCATTCGCCGCTCTCTGATGCAACCTGGTCACGATATCCCACCTTAGCACATTGCAAGGGAGTAACAACTACATGATTTTTTTTTTTTAAAGCTTGAATTCTCGATTTGAAAAGAAAAGCAATTTTTAAGCTAAAAATGCTTAGTGTGCAATGTTTGATAGAGTCAGTTTTGTTAATAGCTATCATCCATAACTAATGCCATGAACTTTCATGTACTCTTACGAGGTGTCCACCAAGAAATCATGCCAGGTTTAGAATGCATGAAAACGTTGGTTCCAGTATGCTATAGGCCAGTCCATTGGGGGTGTCCTGCACCTGTGTTTTCCGCCAGTACTGCGACGAAAATACGCCAAGTACTCATTTTTGTTTGTTTCTCCTATCGCATCACAGGCATCTCCGTCCAATGATGTTAACACAACTACACAAAATGCCAAAGCGTGTTGCGAGTGACAGCATGCGCACTCTGCCTAAAACAGCATGCCAGTTATGGTGGAAAACAATTGCAGGGAACATATGAAATTGACATGGAATGGATTGACATGTCAATTTCATATGACATGGAATGGATTGGTGTGTATTGACTCTAGAGAGCCCAGTAAACTAGCCGTCAGAAGAAATCACTGTCAATTTACTTGGTCATTTGCAGTATTTTTTTTTTTACTGCATGTGGGCGTGTGTGAACCAAATTTACATGATGCCAAACAAGTAAAAGGATCTGTTTTGTATTGTTAATATTATTGATTTGGCAATAGAAATATGAAAATAGCATACAGACAGTCAGTAAAAAATAAGATAAAACTGTAAGTCTGATGCAAGTAAATTTGTGCGATTTTAATACAAAATAATTTGGCATATCAACTCAAGACAAAACTTAAGATGATGAAAATTGTACCACCAAGTATATCTACATCATGTAAATACAGTACATTTTTAACTCCCTTTTTGAGTTTTCCTGTTAATCAGTCACCAGTTTCCTTCCGAGCATAGTGGCTGGGGTTTATTTTCTAAGTGGAGATTTGGTTTGCCAAGTGCTGTGCTTATTTTCTCTTGCCCCGAGTGATCAAAGCTCCCAACGTACTACGCAGTGCAACTCCTAGTTTGATTCATTGCAATAGACCTTAAGCACATGATGTCATTTCAGTAGGGCGCCCTCGCCTAGAGGACAAACGGAGGTTGTTCATTGGCTAATCCAGTGCACCGTGCGTACAAATCTGTGCGTTTTCGATTGTTTCGTCGTCGTTTATCTCTAAGATGGCGGCTGAATGCCATCTGTTCATAAGGTCTGTTCATGAGGTCTATAATCAAGACGACGTTTCCTGTTTAAAGTTTAAATGCTTATCCTGTAAAAACTTGAGTGTGGTTTCAATTGAATTTGTGCCACAGTGGATTGTCATCGTAGACATTTCCTTGTAGTGGATCAGTACAGTTGCATCACGAAATACAAAAGTGGTCAAGGCCAATTAATGTGCCAATTGTTCTATTTTAAAGTGATTAACATTTGAGGCTTTGCATATATGTCACCATCATTGAAAGTGCAGCAATACATACATTTTTAAGCGTAAAATTTTAAGAATTGTAATATATTTATGATCTGTAGAGGATTGTTGAGAACGGCACATATTTCTGAGAGAAAAAAAATGTATTTATTTTAACTTTGGGCACTGTGCATTGGACACTGTGGATAAATTTTATTTCAATTTGGGGGTGAAAAAGAGAAAAAATTACTGGAACAGGATTTGAAACTGACTCCTGGATTTATTGCCCTTATTGTTGGCAGTCTCCCTATTTTGTCAATATCTTTGTTTGGGGTGCCAGAAATGTGACCGTGCTGGCTCATTTGACAGTTGACATCAATTGACATGGTAATTATGCTACCAGAGGGAAATTATTGATAATTCAAAACAAAATGCAAAAGTAAGAGCCAATGTTTATAGATAATTAATTCATTTGGGATCGTCTTATTTGACAAAAGGAAATTATTGTAAACAGTTGCCAATATTTGTGCTCGCATTTCTTTTACTGACATTTGCACTGAAAGACAATGGGCTTTTTTTTACCGTTTGTGCCATGTAGTTATGGTTGTTTTTGCTCATACCATTTGTCCGTTTGTTAAGTTGTTTTAATTGACAGTCATACCTGTTTTTGGCTGAATTATTCTGAAGTTATAAGCATTTAAGATGATTAATTTACGTAGGATTTGATTTGTTTTATTCTCTGAAATGTTTTCAATACAAAATGTTGAAATGTAATGTAATTATGCCTATTGCGTTCTGCTGCACATGTTGATGTATATCAACGAAAACACACTCACAACTCCTTATGTATACATAATATGCATTATTATATTATATTAATTCTTATATTTAGTGAAATTATTTATGAGGCTTTCATTTGAGCTTATGATGTATTTTATTGTGTTATAATAAATAGGAAGAGGAGCAATAGCCCACCAACGCTTAAATCAAAATGACAAGTTGGTTACATTTTATTGACTGATTGCACCTGTGGAAAATGACAATAGACCAAGCCATCATGCCCCGCCCACTGCCTAGCAACTGCCTAGCAACTGCGCTAACACCTGATCAGAGGCTTGTCAACATCCCCGTACATGGAGCAAGTGCACTGCGCCTCTTAAAAAAAATGCATGATGCAGCAGTCCAAGCTGCAGCAGTGTGTTTACATATTTTTAAACTGAGAATTCAGCTTGTTGGACTTTAAAGCATTTGTGATTGTAAGAAAATAGAATTAGCTGTTGCAATGGGACCTATGGTGTAAATGACTTCAAAGGCTTAATCGACAACACAACACAACATAAACAAAACAAACTAATGTACTTGTGAGTGTTGTGTTGTGTTGTCATATAGCCTTTGAGAAAGACTCTGCTCTGGCCATTAAACAAATTATGTTTTTGTTTAATATGTACTAATAAATCTGGTCACAGTACTTAAACACTGTTCCTGCCCAAGTAAAGCCCATGTAGCTCTCACTGCTGCACTACAATAAATATTCATTCTATATTACCTTGAAAACATATATCTCCAACAAATTGTATAGTGTTGAAAAGAGTGCATTATTCTCCTTTAATGTGATATAATTATACACTTGCCAAGTTTCCCATCTCATATCACTAGTAATGACAAGAATATAAAGAGAGTTGGTGATCAGTTGTTGCAAGGAACAGTCATGGTGAGAAAGGATATATTTTTGTGCAGAAAGAAAATTGAAATTTGAGTTTTCTGCAATGTAAGTAGTTTCCCAACATTTTTTAAGCTGCAGGGAAGCTGGTTCGACTGCAATCTCAAAGACATACATGACTCAAAATCATGGCCCTTCTTACATGTCTTACTGAGGAATTCTGGGCTACCAGACCATAAAACCACATGCTTTGCAGGGTGACCATAGAATCCACATGCTTAACAGGGTTACATAAGCGCAGAGTTCTGCAGTAAGCATTGGCATGAAACTGGGACCCTGGTTTTGGTGCTGATAACCGGTGATTTGGTTCAAGTGGGATCCTTGAGTTTTTCTTTGGTTGTTAACGGTTGACAATTTCATCTTTGCTCGCTACTGCTCAACCATCGGTTTAAATTTATTCACAGTGTAATTTCCCCATGTAAGTGCCATGTTATCATGTTTTTAAAATAAAGTTCAAAGTACTTTAAATTATGACAGTGATGAGTCCATTGGTTTGCTTTATTTCAATAATGTACGGATCCTCTTTTAATGAAGCCCAGTGTGTAATTGGTTAATGAGTAAAGGTCACTGACCTACAATACATATTTTCTACTCTTGGTCAATTTTTTTAACTTTTGACCAAGAAAGTATCCTAAAAAATTAGACTGGAGAAAAACATATTACAAGCCAACAGAGAAAAGAGGGGTCTTGGTGGCCTTTTTAAAAGCAGTGAGACCAGTTAAATTTCTAACGAGTGGGAAGTTCGTTCCATAGCCTTGGGGCAGATACAGAAAAAGCTCGGTCACCAGCCTGCATGCGAGAGTATCAAGACATCCCCCTACTGAAGATTGAAGACAGTACGAGGAAAACTTCTGGGTACGAAGTAGAGATGAGATGCAACTCGGAGACAGGTTGTTGAGAGACTTGTATGTATGAACAAGAGTGCAGAATTTAATACATTTAGCAACTAGAAGCCAGTGGAGATCACAAAGAAGAGGGGAAACATTGACAAATTCGAAAATGAGCCTGTTTTTAATTTTTTGACGGGGAGAGATGTTCTTCTTGTTGCACCATTCAGAAGACGGCTACAAATTAAAATTGATGAAACGTCCAATTCTGTTAAGGTTCCAGATCGACAAAGTTGGGTTATGTGACTAGTCAATTTCAAATCATGGTCGAAAACAGCACCCAAGTTCTCGATGGCAGGAGATGGGGAGATCTGAACATCATCCAGATGGAATGGAAGGTGTTGAAGGTGCTTATAATTAGGAGAAGAGGCGACGAAGAACTCAGATTTTGAACGGTTCATCATCAGTTTAAAGCTGATCATCGATACCCGCAGCTCCTTAACACACTTGGCAAGTCTGAATAGAGCACAAACTGCGTCCCCCAGGATAGTTGAATCAAAACACAAATATAACTGCACTTCATCAGCATAGATGTGGTACTGGATAGCATGCTGCCGGACAATGGTACGAGTGAAAACTCGGGGTCCAATGACCGATCCTTGTGGGACGCCATATTTCAGAGGGATTTTTGACGAAACAGATCATTTGACACCAACTTGGCTTGATCTTCCACTGAGAAGGGCAGTCTCAGTGCTGTGTGCACTACAGTTGGCAGACTGCAATGACTTCCAAAATTATTAGAGTTGACAAAGGCAGCTTCTTTGGTGGATACAGATCTTTCAATCAACTTACCCAAAAAGGGCAATTTTAAAATAGGGCGATAAACAGCCGAGTTGACGGGGAAGATGATTGCTTAACGGAGCTCAGAGGGAAACTGACTCGTGGTGAGAGAAACATTAACAATGCGGGATAGAATGGGAATAATGGTGGGCAAGTGTTTCTTAATTAACCAAGTTGGGAGTGGGTCGAGGACACAACTCTTAGAGGGAGATTTCATGACATTCTTGCCGAGTTCATCGGCTGTTATAGCCTGGAAACTAGACATAGAACAATGGTGTTTTTTTAATAGTTAGAAAACTCACATCATGAGGAGATACATGTGTATTTTCCACCTCATCACGCATTCTGTCAATCTTCCCTGTAATCACACAAAAACTACCAGCAAGATCCAAGGATGAAGTTCAATCAGGTAAGTTATTACTGCATTTATTAAGTAGGTCATTTAAAGTCTTAAACATCTCTTTAGAGGTACTGTTAGACAATTTATTATTATAGAACTCTGCCATTTATTATTTAATTATTTATTTTATTTCAAAAAGCAGATGAAAAAATATATTGCCCATTACACATCATAATCATGTTAATTTTGTGACTCTTGCATTTATGTGGAAATTATGAGACAAAATGTAAAAATTCCCTTAAGACCAGTGTAATATCTTACCTACCAGGAAATGCCCTAGAATGTACGAGGTCAATCGTTGTGTAAATAAAGTATACATGGTGTGTGGATAATGATAAAAGTGACACAGTTGTTATGAAACACACACATATATATATATATACATATAATTATTTTCTGAGTAAAACATTTTTTTTTGTAAAATACTGAACTACAAAAATACATTAAAATGATTTCCATATAAGATTATGGCATAGTCAACATTTTAAAAAGGGAGTGATGTCACTTTATCTATCATTGCAATGTGCACTTTTAGTGCAGGTAAAAAACTAACATGGCTTAGTGGTGCAAAGAATGGCTGCGTCACAAGTGAAAATCAGCATTTACCCGTACTCAGAGAGATAAGACAGTGAATGAGACCGTAAAGACAAGAGCTGTCATTAAAAAAATGCCAAACTCAAGATACCCAAAAACCCCTCTGAAAGGAGCCATAGCTGGAAATAGACCTGGCAGATGACCAACCATGCGCTGGATCGACACCATTCAAACAAGATGGAGAGCCTAGGTAACCACTCTACAACGGAAGCCGGCAAGAAGGCTGAAAGTTGTTAGTTCTGGAAGAGTTTCTGGAAGCAGCCATCTGTAGGCATAGCCAGAGAGGACAGCCTAGTACTGCTACTGATATGACTTCCCTTAATCTCTAGTGTCTGTGGCTAAAGACCTTCCTGATTCCTTAAAAATCCTCCAGTCTAAGGTAACTCAACACCAAAATGTTTGGACACTTAAAGATTGGTACACGCATGCCCTGTTCTTATGATGAGCAACTGTTACCTACAAGGTCAGACAACTTCCTGAATTGGATTTTGGAGGATTTGGTATAGCCCATCCCAAATCCATTTGTAGTCACTAGCCGCTAGTGCAGGCCAATTGTAGCCACTAGCCGCTAGTGAAGGCCATTTGTAGCCACTAGCCGCTAGTGAAGGCTATTTGTAGCCACTAGCCGCTAGTGAAGGTCATTTGTAGCCACTAGCCACTAGTGAAGGCCATTTGTAGCCACTAGCCGCTATGAAGGCCATTTGTAGCCACTAGCCGCTAGTGCAGGCCATTTGTAGGCTATCACTTAAAGAGAACCATTGCCTTCAGATTGGGTGCTTTGAGCTATAAAAGGATTTGTTATGAAATGAATATGGGTGGAAAGATGTTGCAAAAGTTGAATATAATGATCAACAAATATCACTTGAAAATGCGTGGTTTTCTTTTACATCGTGCACTAGCACGGTCTGCCATTTTGTACAACAAAATTTTTGACTCCACCAAATCAAAGAGGACGTGGGATTGGATTATGAGATGTATATTCAGTAACTGGTTTAAAATCAAGATCATAACCAAACGCACGAGGGCCGAGCACTTCTAATGCCCTCTGCGTTCGTAGCAATGGGGGCGAAGCCAAGACCAAGACGGCAACGTGAAGACCAAAGCGAAGCTCCTCGGTGCTGATTGGCTGGCCCGAGTCTGCATCCACAATGCTGATGAGGTCGGGGGTCGTTGCTAGGACCTGAAACAAAAAGTTGGAATCATCATACAAGTCTATTGTAATTTTAAAGATTCATATAATATTATTATTATTATATAGTTTGTTTAAAACAAATTCAACAAAGTTAATAGAAGAACAAATGTCATGACATTAACAACAGAACAGGTAAAATAAAACTAAATACAAATTGAAAAGTATAAAAACTCCAAGCCAATTCCCACCAAAATAGTTAAACAAACATTTTTAAAAGAAGAAACTTATGTGTGGAGAAATAAGTATTATAAATTACAAACATCATCGACCGGTACTTCCCAAAATACTCTTAAAATTACTATCGGAGAAACACTAAATCAGAGCAAAACTGAGGTGTCATGGCCGAGTGCTCTGGTGCACTGCACTCAAGCTCTGGTGTTGTCCGAGTGTGAGTTTGTGTCAAGCAAGTCATGGCAAGACACTTGTTCATTGCTGCTTCATCCTTCGGATGGGATGTAAACTCGTAGATCCCATGCATTGTGTAATGCACGTAAAAGAACCCAGTTACACTTATGCTAAGAGAAGGGTGTTTGCCCTGGTGTTTCTTGCATGGTTGGCTGCAGTTGCACCGCATCACAAGATACTATATAAATGGGTCTCATAATTCAAACATAGCTCTGCATACCAGACGTTAAAACAATGAGAACTTTGAAATGTCCATCAGGTGTGATAAAGTGCTTTATAAGAATTGTGCATTAATATAATTACTAATACAGTCGCGTACAAAAAAGTAAAATTGAAAACTCATATCAAATCAGATGGATGCAAGTGTTTAAAGTAAACAAAAAATTATTGAATTCATATATGTGTGTATATATACAATGTACATAATATGATAAACCACATATGCAACATGGAACAAATGCCAGCAATTAAAATTATTGAAAATTAGCAGAAAATTTCAACAACAAAAAAACCGCCACTGTGTTGTTTGACTCTACAGTTTCATAGCTTTCTATGGAGGAATGCTCGTACTTAATCTGAGATATTTTGTTACTAATACCTCATTATCAACATTGTCCACTCTTCTTGCCACCAAGTTCTCATTCTGAAAGTCCACCTGCAGCTCTTGTCCTTTCCACCCTCCGGTTCCTTCAACCCTCAGCTGGCCTCGTGAGAAACCCCCAGTTATCAGAGTTGACACATCCACGATCTACCAATTGACAAAAGCACATGTTCATGTTCAGTTACAGTAAGTACACTATCTTTCTTTTGATGTGGGACAGACTGGACTTGGAGAGTTTTCAAAAGTTGTGTCAGAAGTGAGTACTGCTTTAAAAACACTATTGAGCAAAGGACCTGTACTCAAGTTTCCAATATAACCAGTGTACTATTTCACCTGCCAGAAAATCACCTGGAGGTCATTAATTTTATAAACAAGGATGACTTGGGTTATACAAACACTGCATTTAGTCTGAGGGATTCAACACTGAGCGTTAACAACTGACCAAAGAAGTCATTGTACCAGACAATTATACTAAAACTCATTCCACAAAAAAATACAAATTGGATTTCTTATAAAAACACCTTTCCAGTGATGAGCAGGATTCCATTCTCATGTTTCAAGATGGCGTCAATCGGTGAGGTCTTGTCCGTCTTGGCCTGCAGCACGGCTTGACCAAGCTGGCATGCACGGCTCACTGAGTGAAGAACCGTGTGATCCATGACAGCATCTCGGCTTAAAGGGGATAAGGCTAATGCCCCTTGGCATCTGAGAGAGGAAGATGATGATACGAGTTACATGGGGTTGGGATGGGCGTAGGGGTAAGGGTATGGGGGTATGGGGGGCGGTTGTTGAGGGAACAGGTATACATTCCTTGGGGTGGGGGTTGAATTCTTAAATTTGTCATTGAGGCTCACCCCTAGATCATTAGTACAAGTACAAGAAAGCAAAGCACATAACACAGAAGAGATGGGGGGGTGTTCCACCATGTTTGGGGTTCACGGCAAACATTCTTGTTGAAAAGTTCCCAATTGGCTTCTGAGCTACAGCACTTTCATTTGGTTTGAAAGGCATCCTTGGTTTCATTAGAAGAAATCGATCAAAAATAACACAGCCTGCAACCTTTAGAGTACAGAACTTTTGAAATAAAAAATGTAAACTTCTATTGATAAAACAAAACAAAACTACTCTCATAGGATCCATGACCTGTCAGTAACACTGACATGAAGGCACAACATGAAACATCAACTTAATAAAACTAAACTGTGAAATTCTAAAAGCATACACACAGTTTCAGGGCATGGATGATTTAAACTGACTGATGCATAAGCTGAAGGTGTGGCAATACATGGTGAGACCATGGAGCAATAATCTAGTTTATTGCTCCATGGTGAGACGTCATTGTTCTTTACCCCATCTCTCCAACAACTCTCCTGAAGTGATTCTCTAAATCTTTGCTCGTCTCTGCTTTGAAGGTGACTGCTCTCCGCCTCTTCTCGTCGGTTAAGACGCAAGGGTATAACGGATGGTTGTAGATGGCAGGAGCAAACATCTGCAAGAAGAAATGGCAGCAGTTTAGAAGCAAAGCGTACACTAGCCAAGATTGGTGAAATGTCTCCATAAATCTGTTCTTTGGTCTGGTGTTCATGTCATGAGATGATCTGCACCATCAAAAGAAGCCTGGTGTAAGTACCATCAGGGCGATCTTCCCCCCAAAACCGGTGATGTATTCTCCTGTTTTACCTGAAGCTCTGGAAAGGCTCTCCCCATTCCGTCACAGTCCACAACCGGCAAGCCCAGCTTGGCAGCCACCACAAACGGCACCATGGCGTTGGTGCCGCCGATCTCACAGCTCATGACAGCGACCACGTTAGAGCCTAGAGAAGAGAATGGAAGGAATTGCAAGATCAATCCTGATCCAAGAATCTGAACTGGAGAAAGCTCAGACTCGTACACCAGTGTTCATCACCAAGCGTCACTTTGTTACTTCAAACGAACATGTATAATCAAGTACAAAATTTGTCAAATTGAAATTTAAACTTAAACGTGGTTATAATGGAAATCTCTTTCTTTCTTTTTATTGTCTCATATAGAAAACTGCTTTAAAGAAATGCAGATTTAGGTCCTAGATTAACAATTTTCAAAAGCCCCGGATCCCTTTTGTTAAAGTCCTTGGTCTCAATGGATAGACATCCCCGCTCACACACACTTTTGTCAAACAGGTAAATCAATTATTTATCTTCGTTCTCTGTTTTAAAGCCCTCAGTTTCAAGGGTAGCAAACGTTCGCAATCGGGGACCTCTTCGTGTCTTTCCTTTGTGTGCACCTTTTGGCAACAGCTTCAATTTGGTTTTGTACACGGCCACTATTTGGGACACCTCATTCAAAGGACCCTATTGTCATCTTGTTACAGGTCCCCCGTTTGAACGTGTATACCCACCCACACACAATCCATCCAAACTCTCTGCAATACACACTTACCTGCAGTTGGCCCGCTGCCCGCACTTCGTAGCTCATTAGGATAATCGTCAACATAAACCACACCACTGTCTCTCTTAACCTCCACACCATCTTAAAAAGCAACACGAAACACAAAGTCACCACAGGAAATTGTGTGCTAATGGCAAGAAACCAAAAATAAAGGAAACCATTTTGCATCCGCCACCACGTCAGCAGTTTTTCCAAATTACTGTAATTTTGTAAGCACCTGCCATCACTGAAAATAATTTGCGGGCACGAAGGCGATATTGAAAGCCTTGTTTGAATGAATTAGGCAAACATGCATGAATTTAAATGCGTGTTGATGAAATTGAAGATATCTAGTAATACACCACAAGGAAAACTGACTGGGTTAATTGTCAATGATGTTGGGTTGAACAAATAAAAATTGACTAGAGCCGGACTTGAACCCTGATGAAATTGAATACATTTGGGCTTTAACAGATAAATAAAAAGTCACTTCTTTATACTATTTGGCACTAAAATGTTATTCCAACACACATCCCATCCCAATCTGTCCATAACAGGGTATCTGCACACTTTAAAAAGTCAGGACCACTTTAACGCCAAACTTAACCAAATTTCAGACCAAAAGTAAGTGAATAAAGCAGGGGAGAAGAAGCTACAGCTGGCCATACTTTGTAAATTTGTTACACGCAGAGTTATTTTGTTCTTTTCATATGCTTCATCCAACTCGTTAAGACCTCAAGAAATAAATGAAATTAATACTTTTTACTGTTTTTTAAGGTCTTATTCAAGGCTTTTTAATACTTTTCAAGGATCGGCAGAAACCCTGCATAAAGAAGAAAACAATTAAACAGACAGAAAAGAGGCAAAACACCTAGTTCGTCTGGAATCTGATCGATATACCCGGCTTGAACGACTTGCTGCTGGCATTCTACCGCATCTGTAAACTCCGTCCCTCTCTCCAGCTTTTCTATCATGATGCCAGGGGCTCCCATGAAGCCTACAGGACTCACCAAACCTGTCAGGGCCGGGGTACTACCGATCCTGCAAACAAATCATCAAGCCTGGAATCACATGAAGGTCATGACCCCTGTTGCCCTGGTCATGGCCTTTGAGCCCCTGGAAACGTTCCCCATAGACAAAATGTAGACAAGCTG
>CM021526.1:9462760-9490326 GCA_010994315.2 Pisaster ochraceus | reverse complement strand
GGGATAACAACGAACAAAGCGGCCAGATACGTTAAAGATAAAGGCGAGATAAATCGGATCGTCACCGCTTTGTTCGGAATCTCAAACCGGATCGAAGCCACAAATTTGTGCTGGTATTTTACACCAGGGCCTTGTTATTTTAAACAAGGCGTTCCCCTAATTCAAAATAATGCTCATTGTTGCGTCTAAAAAAAACCGTTAGATTGAGTATTCGAAAAGAGATCGATGTGGTTCATATTTCTTGATTGCAGCTAACAAAGCATGTGTGAGATGTATACATAAAAGTCAATTTATGGGTTGATAACGAGAGGTAATAATGGGCAGGCCTAAGCCGATTAAAATGTGTCAAGTTGATAATTGAAATTAAGTGTGTCTAACTTGGAAGTATTTTCATTGAACTGAATGAGATAGTTCAAAGACATAAACGTTTCTATAATCCACATTTTGATTGTATTTTGTTGTTGCTGTCGAGTTTAGTTCCACCTTTATTGACTATACGACCGAAAAGAAACACAAAATGGATCCTTCTAAAATTCCTTGTCACTCGAAGAATTTTTTGAATCTGCCCAAAATATTAAAAGAGCGTTGTTGCAATTTGTTACAATTGAATGAGTCGATTGACAAAAGTGATAATTGGGTACCGTTATGGTCTTTCGTTTCGGTTTGTTGTTGCCAGAAACATTTCATATTAAAAAACACACAAAATCTGATCAGTTGGTCGGACAGCCCTAATTGTCTCTTGGTCTAATACAGCTTCAATCCAAGTTTCTCTTTCAAACAAAGCACAGTCCAAACGCCTGATTTGAGCCCGCAGAAGGAATAACAATTAAGTGATGTTTTTCAAATCGACCATGGTGTTTTAGAGAGAGCCTCATCCAGCCACATTAATATCTCGGTTCTCCATGACCAGTCATGTAGCACGGGGGCCAGGCATCCGTGCCCCGCATCGCCGTAACAGGCCTTCTCGATCGATTACAAAACACTCTTATTTCATAAAATTTTATACCACTGCAAGAATTTTGATGATCGCCGTTGCATGAGAACAAAGGAAAAACCGGCCGAGATTTTGCACTGAGGAGGTACGGGATTTTTTTTTTCACTGTTCTTATTGAGTTTCTTGGTTTTTTTGTTGTGTCTGTTGGAGAGATGCACGGCGAGCGGGACTGAGGAAGAATGCTTAGCCGCGGGGTGTCCGGCTCATTAGCTGGGATACGAGTAGTAGCTAGGTCTATCATCGGGACCGCGATTACAATCCAATCTGCGTTGTTGAAAACAAAGAGCTGCGCGTGGCCCATCTCGCTGTACATGCACAGCCACCACAATCAAACAAAGGAGGAGCCACGGCAACTACACGCTTGCGAGGAACGTGCCGTCGGCTTGCAGCTGCCTGCTCGCGGCGGTCGAGACGTACGGAGCGAAAGGGGGCGGAGACTCGACCGACGACAGTTTAACGATAAGCGCCCATGACGGAATTCACTGGTCCGTCGCGTGAGCTGTGAGCCAACCAGAAGGCTTGCTGACTTGTTAGCATCACATCAACTGAGTGACAGTATTTGCGCGTCACATTTAACTGTGCAAAACACCGTCTAATGCCCGCATTCTAGCACATGAAAACAGGAAGTGAGACGTGTTATCACCACCTGTGGTCCTTCCCATGTATACGGGCGAGAGTCAGCATCACAACTCTGCACTAAATCTCACAAACTGATGTTGCCATTTTAGAATCACATTTTGCATTTGATTCTTTGTCACCTGTTAACTCGTCAGAATTCACACTGTATATTCTCGTGTGTTCCCGATACAAGGTGGGGATTTGTTCCGGGTCTGTGGGTGCCCGTTCAACGGGAAGATGCCGAGGGGATTCCTGGTGAAGCGCAACAAGAAATCCGGCTCCGTCTCCTACCGCTCTCGCTGCTCGGACGAGGACCAGGATGATGCCTTCATCGAAAACGACGGCGTGGAGGGGTACACCAAACCATTCAACTCTCCCGACTCGGGGTACGGCCACAGCCCGGTCACTCTGCTCATCAAGGAGAGTCCAGCGTTCCGATTCGACAGGGACTCAGTTTATTCACCGGTAAGCTCTCCCCACTCCACCACCTACTCCTATCCATCCCCATTGACATACACCACATCGTCGTCGCCATCGTCATCTTCACCTTCCTCCTCACTGAACGTCGAGAGGGATAAGACGCTGTGGCCATTCACCGTCACTCCCACCACACCGACTAGAAGACTTCCATCCGGCATCCCACCCCCACTAAGAATTAAACGCCCTCTCACTGAGGACACTGATCGGAAGCAACACCGTGCCAAGAAACCCAAGGCTGCCCGTAAACTAAACTTTGATGAGGATAACACCTCCCCTGTACACGGTACCATCATCCGGGGAGATGTGACATCCGATGGGGGACATCATAACGGTAAGGGGATCAACGGGGGATGCGACGGTGACAAAGGCGGGGTGGACAACAGCCTTGGCGGGGACTTTGTTTGTCAACTGTGCAAAGAACAGTACCCAGACCCGTTCTCTCTAGCACAGCACAAATGCTCACGTATAGTACATGTCGAGTATCGTTGTCCCGAGTGTGACAAGGTGTTCAACTGCCCAGCCAATCTAGCTTCCCACCGAAGATGGCACAAACCAAGACCCAACAGTCGGTCCAGCCTGAATTCCCCGCGTATCCTTCCTGCGTCCCCGGCCAAACCAGACGGGAGTAAGACATTTGAGGTGACTCATCAGACAGAGCAGACAGACGAGTCCCTTACCCTCATCAAGGATGACCTCACGAGCACCGGAAGTGATAGCAGCCGCAGCACCCCCAGTCCCGGCCAGGCCACGCCAAACGAAGAGGGGCAGTACGAGTGCGAACAATGCGGGAAGAAGTTTCGCCGACCGGCCAATCTCCGAAAGCACATGCAGCACCACGGCGAGGAGGAGACGTACCCGTGTCAGTACTGCGGCCAAATGTTCAGCAGCCTCACCAGCCGTGCCAAGCACGTCCTCTCACACGCCGTGGGCCCCAAGGAGGTGAACTGTGACGTATGTGGGGGCTCCTACCAAAACAAGATGGCGCTCGAGCAACACGTGCGTCTACACCACTCCAACGAAGTATACCCTTGTAAGTACTGCTCAAGTAATTTCACCAGCTCCCCTGGTCTGACTCGCCACATCAATAAAAGACATCCGTCTGAAAACCGGCAAGTTATTCTCCTACAGCAGTTACCGGTACAGCCGTGAGTAGACATAGAACAAAAGACCTAAGTAAGACAAATACACTAATATTTCTTGTAGTCAATATTTTTGCACAACTTAAAGGTAACAAATTATTTTTAAAAAACTAGCTTTATGTAGGTGAATAATGTTTTTGTACAGTGGTGACTTTTGATTGGGTAATGGTTTGTTTTAAGACCAAAACAGACCATTCTTTCCGAATCCTCAATTTTACTAACAAAATGCCGAAAAGGGGTTGCCGACAAACAGTTGATCTAGCCATTGTTGTCTGTATCTTAGTTATTCAACGAAAAACTGCCTTTGTTAAAATAAATAGCAACCCACGTTTGATTTAACACAAATTCCATAAAAACATGCGAAATACTCGTGCCGATTCTGAATGGAATCTTTCTTTTTCCTACAAAATAAAAACAATTATATATAGTCTAAAACGAAACAAACAACAGTTCTTTGTTTAAAAAAAATTACACTTGCTTCCCCTTCATTTCCGACTAAGGCTGGTGAACCAGTTTTTAATGTGAATCGACCCGTACCTAACCAATTTATTTGTTGCAGGTGTACAACCCAATGAAACACCGCTGCGGGCTGTTTCATAATTATCCGTGCGCATTTCCAAAACTCCCCCACAGTAGAGAAGATCATCCATTGCATTGTCATAGGCAGCATTCCTTTGGAAAGCAATTAGTCAGACAACAATGGTAGACATTATTATAATGTATGCACACTGAGTCAAGGCATCTGTGAAAGAAAGAGAAAAAAACTGCGCTCGTTTATTTTGTTTCCCCTTTTTTTTCGTCCAGCCATGCCTCTAGGCCCACCATTGTCCAATTACTTTTATAATAACAGAGTAAAATGAGTTCGTGAGCCAGAGCAATAATTACTAGGGAAAAGCATCAACAAAATCTGTCAGCTGTCAGCATATTTCTCTGGAATAACAGATGCCCGACTGTTATTAGACAAATAACTTTCTTAATTATGAATGGATATATCGTAAGTTATGTATATAATTTCACCCTCAAGGTCGTGTAAACATAGGCAAACAATACCAAAAAAACCCAACCATGACCGTTACAATTTTAAACAAATCAAAAGCCACCAAGTACAATTACCTTTAACATTTTTAGTAACTCTTTATGCTATAATTTATTCATTTATGAAATAGCTTTTTTTTCTGTGTTCTATCTTATAATGGTACACACATTTACTGAGACTTCCACTTATTTATTTACACCAATTTGCTATTTAAACTCAAGAAAAAAATATATAAAAAAATTACGCAGTAATATAATCAACGTAAGGTATACTATTATCCCGACACGATACTTGCCTCTCAACTGAATATTCAAGCAAAGGCAACACATGTTGGCTTTGTTTGGGTTTATTTAGTTTATTTTAATTAACTATTATTTATGAATAATACTTCAAACAACTAGGACATTTCCTATCGACTGGCATATTTTGGGATACAGAGTTTCAAGTTTTCATGTAGATTTTTTCCATTTAGGAACAAAATGGTCAAAATCGATTGAGCACTCCATTTTTGCCTTTGCCATTTTTAAAGTGTCATCTTTAAAGGAAAAACCGAAACTGGATTGCTTAAAATATGAAAAACTAATTTCTATAAAGGTTATCCTAGAAGACATTTTCAGGTTTACATCACATTCCACGATCAAAGACAAAAAAACGGTGAATTTGAACATAGCTTCGAGGTAAAACTTGCTGTACAATACATTCCAAAAGATGATTTATTACTAATCACAATTCATCGAATTTATATTATACATTATCTATTTATTTATTTGTATTTGTCATTACAATGTGTGCTCGTAAATGTGTCTTGGTATGACTCAAAATACCCCATAAGCCTAACAGAGGTCCGTCCAGAGGACAGGAATGGGACGGGGGAAATTAGTAACAAAAACAAACTTTAAAATATTTTTCGAAAGTGTTTTAAATAGACGTTAATTTTTGCATCGGGGGAAAGGAATGTGTGTTTTACTTATACGCTGATGTGTATACATCACTGTATACTCAGTACCGGTACTTCCTGAGTTCTGTGAAAAACAAATCCACAGTCACATTACTCAGGTGGTATTCGAACCCATGCCCTTTGCCATAAAGCAGATGTCTTACCGCTAGCCCACTGAGCTGTCGTTTTGGACGATCCCATCTCGTTTTCTGGGTTCACCACTGATGTGCCTATTATTATAAACACAGATCCTTAAACTAAACTTAAACCTTACAATGTCTGTTTGTTCTTGTTTATTTTCCCCAAAAAATGTTTTTGGGTGTTTTTGTTTAAACCCAGAAAACAACATTTCTAAGACAATCATGTAACTTACGGGAATATTTATGGCGACATGACATTACTCACTGTTACGTAATGCTGCATTTTTGTTTCGTTTGGAGCCACTGTTGGATTCTATAACGTTAACTCGTCCTGAAAAAAATAGCATTTCCAGCCTCACTATAATTAGCTGTACACGTAGGCCTAGATAGAAGAAGAAAAACGAAAAGATGGGGGGAAAAAAGAACAAAAAAGAAAGAAGATACCTTCAGCATAATGAGAGTCCGAACGTCATGCTGTCAAATACTCTCCCGGGAAATAAGATTTCTCCAAGGTGTTCTTATTTTTGAAATGGAAATTTCATCGAAGGAGTAAATTACCGTGAAAAAAACAACCGGCTTGGCGTCAGCAGAAATTATGTCACAACTCTCCCTGCTGGTTCAGACTGAAACTTAATTAACTCTTTATTATTATCCAATATAAATACTTGCCTTTTGTATCTTAAAGCATGAACAGACTGGCTTCAAACACAGTTTTCTCAAAATTGCCGAGAACGAAAGAATAATTGTAACAACAGTTGATCTGTTCTTAAATTAATGTATGATTTTTGTATGCCTTGCCTCTAAAGACTAAAAAAACCTTGTTCACCGGCCATATCTAATTTATTCAATCAATCACTTGATTTATTGAATACCTTGATGTGTATAATAGATAACTCAATTAAGAAAAAGACCTATTTTTTGCTGATTAAAAATCCAACACGTGTGACGGGATGTTACAGGTGGACGTATAATATGTATTAAGACGTAATGAATTATATATTTTGCTTATTAATCAGTAGTAGATTGACTTAAATTTGGCGTATTTTTGGAAGCCACTTTTGATACGAAACTCCGAGTAAACAGTGCTTTATTATTCGTCGGTCAAGGGGAAGAAAATTGGTGTTAAAAATTGATGCTGGATGCAAAAGTGGCAATGATTGTGTCACTTTGTGTGGGGAATTGAGAAGAACGAAAGGCCACTCCAATACCTTTTTATGTGAATTTTACCAAAATTATGTCCTAAATAATGTTGTCAACGTAAAAAGTGTTATTCACTTTTTGTTTTATGGAAACCAATAATATCAAATATTTAGGCCAAATTGGGCACTGCCTTGACACGCACCAGTTAGTATGATCACTAACGTGTGACAAATTACAATATGGTTGAATATAGAGAAGAGAGTGAGCGTTTCGTCAGTAAATTACCGTCAAATATTGTCATTGAAATATCTGCTCATGTAAACTGACCATTGTGTTTAATTTCATTTTGAGGGGACCGCTGAGTGTGAGTTATGGTGCCGAGCTCAGGCAGAAACTCTAATTGCAGGCATACCAGCCAAGGATCCCTCGTTGATCCATTCAACTGTTTTGTAATCAACCAATTCAATTTCTAACGCGTTTCTCTCTCTCTCTCTCTCTCTGTTGTATTAATTTATCATTTTATTCAATATCATATTGTATAACTGTGATTTCATAATTGTTAAGTCCATCTACATCTTTGCATTCCAGTCAACAAAGGCTTCTTCTTCTTTGTTTAATCCCGTGGGTGTAATTTATTGTCATTGGATTTGTGAAGGTGGGGTACATTTTGTTAAGTTGTTATGGCTCGTTAGCTACATTTTTATAAAGGTAAACAATTATTATTGCCATAATAGTAATAATATTTATAATATTACCTCTCCCACTCGATATTGAACATTCCTCACTTATATAACAATACTATTATTTTATCAAATAACCACTTCTTGATAAATCCTACAACTGCTTTGTATTATCCATAAGTGTGCTCTTTTTGTTTAATTTATTTATTCAAGATATATAGTATAGATATAATTTATCGTGTTATTTATCAACTATTGATTTAGTCCGGATATACTCACAATGTTGTTGGTATTGATGAATACGTTTTATTGTTTTTCTTCTTTGTTTTGGTCTGTGTCAAGCTAACAATGTAAGCGTGTACAAAGCTTGATTGTATTTATTAAGTAAGAATTAATAGGGCGATATGTTTACAGGCATTATTTATTTGTATCCATTAAAAAACTATTTAACTTTATATTTAATTGCTCATAATGCTCGCACGCTACAAAAATGTTCTTCAGAATGAAATAACTTCGTGAAGCATTCCGTATCTATTATGCGTTTACTTACGACCATCATATTATCGATCAACTATCAAAATTCTATACATTATCAATACAGTATATTATTTATTGATTTGTAATGGAAGGAGTATTCAAATCATTCTAATACGTATTCATATTGTTGTGCTATTTGTAATGTTATAATTATTGGTAATGAACAACGCATCATTGGTATCCATCAGGAGGGCAAAATGCTGCTCAGTACAGACACGGTTAATTTAGCAGGACCTGGTTACCTGCTAAAATGCAATGTGATGTATTGTCACTTGTGCTGAGCATTTCCCAGTGGAAACAAGTTGATAAACTGCCACTTTCGCTTAGCAGCTTTTGATCATAGATCTGAGGCTCCAACCTCATCAGCATTCAAGTAAAAAACTTTCCCGACTAACCTGTTTGTGAGGGTGACGTATAAGTTTACATTGTAAGCCACGCCCACTTAACACAACTGGCTCCACTGATAACCAAAAGCCCAAATAGGAGTTGCATTGAGCTAGTTTTTCTTTGAGTGATGTATTGCAAGAAAGGTTTAATAACTAGACTGAAAATAAAATGCTCTTCAAAGACTCGAGATCTTCTCAGAATTTTAAGCTTTTGTCATACAAATGCTTTTGAGCGATGAAATGGGTGGGGTTTTTTGGGGTACAAGATTACACACAAATGTTAGCTTTGGAGCCTAAAGTAGCGAGAACGTTGGGCGTGCAGCGGATACGCACCGAGTGTGGCGCCATGAGTTACCAACAGGATAGTAAAAGGATTTGCTACAATTCCAATGTATAATTTTCAAGATTACAAATGTTCAAGATTAAACCGTTCATGTGCATTCCCTTTAAAAACAACTATTGTAAAACTCTCCCAAGAAGGGGTAAATAAATAAAAAAATTAAAAAAAATATTTTCGTATAGCCTAACACATTACATTCATGTATATTTTACCTGTACTTAGTACAGTGGAACGACTCTTTCGTTTTGTTATTTAAACACAAGGCCTTTGAAAAAAAGTACTTTTGATCAATCGTTTTTATGATATAAATAAAATATGACAACAGAATTTTGAGTTTCCTCGATTTCGATTTATTTTCCAAAGGACTCTTCATTAAATAAATAACAGAATAAATTAATACTCGATAATGACGATGTGATGGGTATGTGAATTTGGGGTGTTTGTCGGGAAGGGGTGGGGGCAGACCACAAGCCAAGTCAATCAATGAGATAAATTGGCAATTTGTCACCTTTCTACGCAGTCATGTAAGACACTTGACATTTCTTGACATTTTAACAATATGATGCGAATATAATGCGAAAGTTATCCAAAAGGTTCTCGTACACAGTGTAAGCGTCTACTACTGGGGAGGCATGCTTTGTTAAACATCATTTCACAACCCATGAACTCAGGGTGCTAGACAAACTCTACCTGCTTCTTGTTCTGTGTGAACAAATAAAAGATGAATTTAAACAAAATAATGACCAAACAAATTTGAAACAACTTTTCAAACACTCATTATTCAAGCCACAATTTCGGACTAGAATTAAATCATAAATATACTATACACTTCCTGGAAACTATTGTGGTCTACTTTGGGGAAGAAGTCATATACTTGCGTATAAAATTAGTTTGATTGAATAATACAAAAAAGATCCAATAAATATTCTTGATGAAAAAGACTCGAAAATGTTAATGATTAAATAAATTGCCTCATTTATCTTTCAGACGTTTAGCTTAATTAACTTTTAGTTAATTAATTGTGATTAATTATGATTCTATTATATAATGATACAGTCGGAGTAGAAACCAATTTAACTTAAGATTGTGGCTTCACAGTGGAGATTAAAACACGCAGCCAACGTTGCTATTTTCAAATTACCACTATCCGCACTTTGTGTGACCCAATATAAGACATGCAAGAACAGACCACCGGTTCTTTTCAGAACCTACACTACTCAAAAGAGATTTCCACATGGTGTTACCGCAAACCTTACTCAGTTATACTTCCACCATGCAAAGTTTCAAATCCTATTTAAGAACAGACCTGTAAAAGTTAAAGCTCATAATACGGTCATCGGGGTCACGAAAAAATAGTGAGGACAAAATCAGCTTTTCACTGTTTTCAGACATGGGATTTCGGACTCTCGAGATCAAAATTATTTGCTTTACCAATTTCTCAAAAACTATAGCATTGCCGGCAAACACATTTCACAATGACCTTCCACAATGACCTTATTTATGCCATGTAATATATGTTTCAATTTGTGAACGTTTATATACTTTCGATCTTACCAATGTTGTGCACGCCCAGACACTCAAACCACTTGGACTTTTAACTGGGTTGAAACAAAATGAAGAAGCGAAACGTCTTTCGTGGGAGAGCATTACATGGGCCCAAATTGATGGCTCCGTTAACCCCAGAATTCTGCGCTTACAAGAAATAGAATTGACCAGAATTCTGCGCTATAAAGAAGAGCCATGAAATAAGTCATTTGAAAGTTAGATTTGAATAAGGTCTGGTACAATGACTTGCTCGATCATAAGTTACCGCTTAAGTTTGATTTCTTCAGTCTATCGAGACAGTTCATATGCGTCACATGATTCGGGCCAAGCTTTTGTGTAGTTACGTATAGGATACATGGTTTGCGCATCTGGAGGTTGCTATACAAAAGCTTGCACCGAACCATTTGACAAAGCAACTGTCTCTACAGTCTGAGGAATTCAAATTTAAGCAGTCACTAAGCAAGTCATTGTGCCAGACTTGATTCAAATCCAACTCGCAAATGGCTCATTGGGCCCTAGTGTTTTATGTTCTATGAAAACATCATAGAAAGTCTGGTACAGTTACGGAGGAATGTGTTTAGACCTTTATCATCTGCCAATGTCTTTGTCCATCTCCCAGTGTGTATAAGCATGAATGAATACTGATTCTCGATTACCGAAGAGGGGTCACACCTGCACAATGCAATTTCACTCTCAGACCGTGCCCGACTACGGCTACGGCTATACGGCAACGGCTGGATCGCCGCGTCGTCAGTGTTGAAGTAATACGATACCCTTAGCAACGGTCGTAGCCGTAGCCACAGCCGCTAATTCGGACACAGCCTCGCGTTCGTTACATTGATTTGACTATAGGGGAAACGTGGCTACCCCGTAGGTTGTCGAGAGCTTTCACTACGACAAAAAGGAAGACGAAATAATCATTGTTCTCAGGTCATTAATGATACCAACTTAAAACACCCCCTCCCTTGTCCAAAAGTGTAATTTGTTTTGAGGGCTTTCATGGGCACATGTTTTGGTTCCTGAAACACCATTGGAGTGGTGGGGTGTGTGATTCTGCTTGGGGCGTTTAGTATATTTAGCGGAGAATCTTGACCTGGGCCCAATTCCATAGAGCTGCTTTAAGCAGAAAATAATGCTTAACAATTTCCCGCTAAGCAGAAATGAGCAGGATACCAGTGACGTACATGTGACATGGTAGGTTAGCTGGTAGCCTTATTCCGGTAAGCAACATTTTATTGTGCTTGGCTGATTTTTGTGCTTTAAGCAGCTCTATGAAATTGGGCCCTGGATTTGCACGGCGCACCAGTACATGCTGAAATGGGCATTGGTTTTTCAGCAGACGCCACACCTTTACTTTTTGGAGATTTACCGTTGAATAGCATTCGTGAAGCCTTGGGCAGCAATTCTGAATTGGAAGTTGGGGCATGACATGCCCTCCCCCCCCCCGCCCAAGATTTGAGATGTTTTTAAGGTGGTGGGGTGTGTGTGGTAGGGGGGGGGGGTCGGCGTAGAAAATGAGGTTGGAAGATTCTGGTGTTGTTTTAATTAATGGGCATAATGTTCATAATATCGAAAGATCGAAAGTGCGTTCAGGGAACAACAAAATACAGAGGCTTGATTGTGGGTTTATCCTTTTATAAAACATGAACAAGGTGAGAAAACCAACAATCATGGACAAATCCATACCACTGCAGTCATTTTATTTCCCCCGTTCTCATCACTGTAACCGAACAGAGGCTGTAAGCGTAGGTGTTTTTCTTCCATTCAAACCGATGTAAACCAAACCGAGGCCTGATTGGAAAATAGTCTGGTCCCCGGGAATTGAAACTATCAGTGTCATGGTGTTGTATACAGGGAATCTGACAACGATGGTTGCAGCGTGATAAATGTGAATTGCTCATGCGCACAGTGAACTTGGTGAATAATGGTGGAACCGTATTATTTGTTTCTGAAGTAGTCGGCCATCTTGTGTCTCAGTGTAGACAAAGACGTAACCGTGAAGTTGTTTTCTCGTGCCTTTTTAATACGCACATTTGGACCTGTAAAGGCCTGCAGGGCACATCTATGGACTTATTGTTCGTCGTATTCCTTTCCAACTCAGTGAATAATAGACACATTCTTAAACAGACGGCGACCAGAATTTGAGGTCTCGATACTTCAAGAATAGCTATGCAAAAAAAATAATAATATCATCATCCTTAGTGCCTCCAAATATTAATCAACTGCAATAAATCTGCCACAGTCTACATGTTAAAAGCTTAATTATGGTCAATGGTCAGCCATGATTTATGGCCCGATGACACGATTGTCAAATTACCATTATCCCCACGGTATAAAACACGGGGCCTATATGCGCGTGCATGTAATAACCGTGAAAAGCAAGCCGCCGAGCGCGTGTCAAAATGCCCGGGTTGGAGTCGTTGCTCGCCCGGGGAACAAAACGGCACCTGACTACACTAAATGCAGCTGCTACTCGTTCGGTGCACACACGGACGATCGCCTTGTGTGTTGCAGTGTGCCGAGTGCCTCGTTTGCGGGTTCATGGGGTATTCAAAAACGTCACTTAAGACGGGTCGCTCGGCACTCGCTTCAAATTACTAGCAATAATATCATAACATTTTATTGCGTGTGTACATTGACGGCGCCACGGTACTGATGTGCATTGCTTTGCACAAAGATGGGAGCAGCCTCCATTTGCCATATGTAAGACCCGTGGGACGAAGCCTAAACTTTGGACAAAGGCAGACTAAATCTACACCGAAAGAGTTTAATGGACTGATAGGAAACTGTGCTGGCCAACTTGACAATATTTTATGGGAATTTCAACACAAAGAAGCACGAAAGACTTCAAGGACGCACCACGACAATGCTATTTGACTTATTTCCTCACGGATTATTTGCCCATTCATTGTTTCTTTTGATGACCTCGCATTCAACAGATGTGTGTGCCATCTTTGTCAAGTTCCCTGTGCACACTCGCAATCCTTAACACTGATTCGTATGATACCAAAAGGGAACCGACCAACCTGTCCTTTCTAGCCGCTATTTTTACGTGTTTTTTTTATGGAACTAAACCCATCATAGCTTCACAACGATGACGTTACGTTACTCCCAAGTCCAGACGGAAACTGCCGGTCTACCCTCTGTTTTCAGAAGACGGATTTCAGAGATGGCTGCCAGTTGCACTTGCTTTCAGGCCACATAAATATGTTGCAAATTGTATATTTTTGTTTTGAGAAGTATAATCCGAGGAAAGAGCTATACATACAGCGTGTAAGCACAAAAGCTTGCTCAGCACAGACAAATCTTGTTTGGAAGAAACAGGTTACTAGCCCAAATTCCATAAAGTTTATTGTTGCTACTGGTGCCCCACTCATTTTTTTTGCTAAGCAAAACAATTTTCTAAGCATTTTTCCTGCTTCACAGATTTTCATAGCAATGCTTACCACATAATTCTGCACTTACTTTACCTTGTAAAACGCACGATTCTGTCGACGCAGTAATTCCTTGCTACGGCCGCAGTGTGATAACGGTGTATTGCTCATGCGCAAAGTGAACTTGGTAAATGGTGGCAACATATTTTTTATGAAGTATCGGCCACCATATTGTGTCACAGTGCAGACAAAGACGTGGTTTAGCGAGAACTTGATTTTCTCGTGCTTTTTTTATACGCACATTTGAACTTGTGACAGCCTGCACAGGGCACATCTATGGGCTTATTATTCGTCGTACTCCTTTCCAACTCAATGAATAAATCGACACATTCTTAAACAGACGGCAACCAGAATGTTTAGGTCTCAACACACCGAGATCTCACAGGCTCGGTTTGGTGACAACTGGCCCTAAATCTCTTCAATGTACACTAGACCTAGGCCTAATCCTAAATAGATAATTTCAAATAAGTATTTTTCCAGTTTCGCTTTGTATTATTGCAGGATTGGTAGAGCTGACAAAAAAGTCGCAGACGGTGTTCATGTTTCGTGTCACCAACCATAATACATGAAATAACAAACCTGTGAAAAAGTGGGCCTCATCCGTTGTGTGAGCCGCGGGGGGAAAGTCATGATAAACCCTGCGCAACCTTCAGCATGTAATCAGCTGTTGCTCTTTTTAAAAAGTATTTCAGATACATTTTTTCGAATATGCCTTCATTTCAGAGGGAAATGTTTCACGGGGAAAAGTGGTTCGAGTGAGAACTTCTTCACCATTAGTCAGCTTTCAGATCAAAAATAAACAATGATGATTTGTACTCTTACCTATCGTGTGTAGTACTTTTAACGTATACCCACTATGACTATGGGACTCATGGATGCAAAAAAGTAGGCCTGTTACCAGATATCCAAATTTCGCAAAGCTGTCAAGTAGAAAACAATGCTTAGCAAATGTATTTGCAAAGCAAACAACAGCGGGCACCAGTTTACTGCAATGTTAACCATAAAGTATTTTGGGTGGTAAACTACTTCTGCTAAGCAAGACTTCTCTGTGCTGAGCAGCTTTGTGAATTTGGGCCCTGGTATTAGGTCCCCCCCCCCACCCCGCCCCACCCCAATCTCTTGTCGTCCGTTTTAATAGGAGGCACTGACGTACAGACGGCACAAAGCAATAACATTACTTTCATCTGATGACGTGGTGATTTGCTATTCATCAAAACTGCACTCGTTAGTACATTTTGAAGTAAGACGCCTACAATTGAAATCTGTCCGACCGTCAATCCTTCACTTTCTCAGTCGTTTTAATCAGAAATAAATTAAATTGTTGTCATTTGCAAAATTACGAGAGAAAAGAGCGTGAATACGAATGCAAACATCCTGTTGAGCCCACGGCTTTTGCACAATAATATTGTCGTTTGTTTTTCCTTTGTCATCCAGCTTTCTATAATTCAATTGATTGCGCTTTTCAGACCATCTCGAGATTGGAGAGCGCCAAACCCCCCTCGTGTTTTCCTTTCTCTCTTTTCTTTGCCTCGGTTTTTCTGCAGCTTTGTGTATTTTGTCTTGTTTCATTAACATCGAGAGTTTTTACACCGTGAGTTTTCTTTCGTTCGTTTCTTGTAATTGCCAGGAGAATGATAGAAGAGGATGTAATGGGTCGTGTAGTGACGAAGAAAACGCAGCACTGCGTCCGGCTTTCTGGCTGGTCCATTTCAAGGGTGGTTTAGTTATAAAGTATCGGCCTCTACACACACACACAGACGGCAAGACATCACGATACGAGTGCGATGAGCCTCGGCTAGTCGAACCAACAAGTACGGCACTCAACCTCTCAGGGGGAGAGTCACGTGACTTCCTTAGCAACGGAAGGGCGCACTCGTCTGGATGAAGGAGCCGGGGTGAACGAGTGGACAGTCATGGAGGAGTAAAAAGCTACTCCATGTTGCTATGTTATAGTACGTTTAATAGCTTTATGTCAACCGTATGTCAAATTTTAATGTTGTGACAATGGATGACGATGGAGAATTGATAACAACTTGCAGGTTTTTTTTTTAAACAGCAAAAGACAAAAACCCAGATGGAAATTAGGTCTGCAATTTCAATAAATCATCACTAAGGACCCACAATGTCATTAGTTTGATTAAAGCATACTTCGAAAGTATTTGTGTTCAAAACGTCGTTGTTTTAGTGTAAAGACCTGTTAATTTGGAACTTTGATCCCGTGATCGTGGCGGCTTAGGGCTGGTGAGGTGGTTTAGGCTGGTCGGGGTGATGGTCGGAAATGAAACTTTTTATAATCCTTTTAATATTAACTGTCAAACTTCAGGGATTCGATGGAAGGGCCTTGAGCTCTTCATCAGCAAGAGGGGTCTCCGTGTGGAAAGTCTCGGGGTCATAAGAATCACACTCGAGTTACATTTGAATAATGTCTGCGGTCTGACTGGCTTTAGTCGCAAGTTACCGGATGAATTTGAATTCCTCATAGGTCATTATGGTTCGGGGCAAGCTTTTGTATAGCAACCTCCAGATGAACAAACCATGGTACCATTGTGCCGTACATATTCATTCAGAATTGTGTATGAGTGTTCGCCGCCTCTTACGTAACTATGCAAAAGCTTGCCCCGAACGCGTTTTTTTTTACACCACAGCGAGGGGTTTTGTACTATAATACTGCCTTGAAATGAGACTACAAACATTACATTACTAACCCTAACCCTAACCCTAACCCTAACCCAAACCCTAACCCTAACCTAAATGTAATGTTTGTAGTCTCATCTCAAGGCAGTATTATAGTACAAAACCCCTCGCTGCGGTGTAAAAAAAAAATAAGCGCCCGGAACCATGTGACGTAGCAACTGTCGGCTCGATAGGCTGCACGAGGAATTCAAGTATAAGCGTGAACTTGTGGCTAAACAAGTCACTGTCCCAGGCATTGTTTAAATCTAGCTCGCCAATGGCTTACTTTCATTCTACAAGGCAACTTTGGTTGTGGCCTGCTCCACTTCATACGAAACAAACTCTTCATGAGCACAAGAAACAATATCGTCATTAGAATAATTACGCAGAAATTGGAGATTGATTGCTGCTGGAGATTTGTTTCTCTTGACATGCTCCTGAAAACCGTTTCATTTACACTTGATACAAGAATAAATTTGGGGCGAACAAAGTAAAACGAACTAGAATGAGACTTGAGCCTGCGACCTCTGGATTAACGTGCCGGCGCTCCACCAACTGAGCTACCTAGCCCTATGTTGTTGGTCTTCCTATTTTGTCAATATCTTTGTTAAGAGTACCCTGGGGCCGATTTCACAAAGAGATAAGACTAGTCTTATCTGAAGTTAGGACAAGTAACTGGTCTTAACTTAGGACTAGTCCTATCTCCTAGCATTGCCTAGGACTAGTCCTAAGTTAGGATGGGTTTTGTTTCATACCTAATAAGAATAAAAAAAAGTTAAGCAGAAATAAGCAGTAATAGAATCGAAGTTTTTTAAAATTAACTTTCAGGCCCTGACCCCTTCTGTTTAACCATATGATGTCATTGCCATCTTTAATTTACATGCAATACCGATGCAGATTATATGTCAAGTGATCTTTAGAATTCGCAAAACAAAAAGGTGAAATAATGTCAGTTGTTCGAGGTCCCTGGACCTGTCTTATGTTGATCTTTTCATAATTCGAGCGGCAAGTAAAAACGAGGACGTGTAGAGTATACACTTGTGGTCTGGGCGCTAAAAATGCACATCAGAACAATTTTTGAAGAAGAGAAAAGAAGATAGTGGAGTGTGTTACACTGCAGTCGCGGACATTTCTACCAACTCAAGTCATTTGTAGGGCAAGTAAATCAGCAGGCAAGGCAAATAAATCAACAGACAAAATTGTTTGACTGTGGGGAGAGAGAAAACAATACAGTACACATCACAATAATATGTCAAGATACTCGCAGAACGCACAGGAAAAACGTATCGCTTTCTCAGCAGCCGATTCCCTCAGTACCAAAGCGCGGAAATTAGTAAGTGAAAAACGAGATTGCGAAAAAAGTCAAATGCAGGAAGCGCACAGGTCTTCCCGGAGCCAGCTCAATCTCGTGAGAAAGCATCCGAGTTGTCATATCTGGAGGACCAAACATCTGTAGGCATATCTGTAGACATATCTGTGATGGGTTATATTATGACAATAATACGATCCGGAAGATGCCTTTGTATGTAGGCCAGTAGTTTAGTGCAATAACGAGAAAACAGGTGGATTGTCAAAATGGGCAAAATGTAACACGACCGATATTTTTGTTGTCAGGGAGCAGACGGGTGTATGTCAGCCGGTGGTGAGGAGGACAGCCGCCCCGTCTAGGTAAGCGGATATATCGGGTATCATTCTATATCCACAAAATAATAATGATTTTTTTTTTTTTTTTGTCCAAGGTATATTGACGTCATTGATTGTCATCCAATCGGCAGTAAATGGACAAAAGTAACATCATAAGTTGGTTTTTAAAGGGAGTTTTGAAGGGAGCGCACATTTTAATCCGCAGGTCTCTAATAAAAACTCTAGACATTGACAATGTCAACTCGTTGGTTCCCACACGTCTAAAAGAACCGTACTGTACATTAGTACCTTCTTCAAATCAATATTTCACAAATTAATTTATATTCTTTTTTTCATCGTTGCAAGAACTTCGAGAAGAAATTTTTGTGTGTGTGTTTGTAAAACACAAAGATAACTTGTTCAAATTATACTTTGTTTACCAAGTTTAAAATCCTTGTTGTCAATGTACGCATAATTCTCCGACTTTGAGCTAAAGGTGCTGACTTTACAGCAATATGTACGGTGTCTCTACAAAGCCACCATATCATGCAGTAGTCCAGGCAAGCTTCACGTTCTAAGATACCAATGTAATAAACTACCTTACTACGGAAGCGTAGAACTGCAACGTAAAAAAACACCGTACGTACAGTAAGTCTTAGGATACTAACTAAGAAGTTGTACGGACGAGATAATAAGTCTTGGGTATGAGATAATAAGCCTAACGCACCGGTACGAGATAACAAGTTGTACATCGATATAATACCGGTACGTTGTACGACCGAGATAACACGTTGTAAGTACCAGATAGTTAGGCACGACTAACTTTGTCGTCTGATCGACTTATTATCTGGTGCGTAAGGCTTTAGGCCAAGTTCACACAGGGACCTTTTGTTGACTAGTGGTTGGTATTGCCTGATATCCAACATATACATTTTAAGTATGAGTTCTAGTTTTACTCGGCAACTTGTCGACAAATGGTCCATCTTTCTGTCATCTTGTTTTCAAGAAGCATCAGCAAACCATCATGTTAACCACAATTCATCAAATGAGATGGGTACATGCTCAAGAAAACGGAGAATAGCTGTCTTTGTACTTTGCCAGCAATGTTGTGCACGTTCGGATGAGTTTAATCAGTTTGGAAAATCAAAATCAAAACTATCTATATAGCGAGAGAGGATTTAAAACCATACAGTAGTAATTGCGGAGGAAATGTTTTCTCCGAACAATGGTAATTGTCAAAAGTACGCATACATGAAAGTGTATAAAAGATTATAGCTGTTTTTTTTTTACTTCAAATCATCAGCGAAGCTGAAAAGATAGTCGCTTACAAAATTAAAGTCAAGCGAAACATAATGTTTTGTAACGGAACATACAGTTTCACCGCGTCCCAGTCCAGCAGGCCTGTACCGGAAGACTTGTCCGACAACTACGGTAAAGAGCTATTGTGCTTTTTTTTTGTTTCGGGTTGACTGCTGTTGCCTGAATATTAGATTTGTCGCCGTTAAATACTGAGTGTTTGGTGACGCAAATTTAAATGCTGTCATATGCAATATAATCACTCGCAGGACTCCGCAAACAATCGTCGGCCTCCCCGGGGAAATCATTTTCCTTGCGAAAATGCACCATAGGTTATACGCTAATGGGTCGTTCTTCATCACCGTGCATAAAGCCATGATGTATGACTGCACTATGGAGCTCTATTTTTAATTTCAATTTCGGTTGTATGCGTTCATTACCTGAAAAACCACCGTTCAGCCATTGAATAAACACAATACTAAACATCTCTTAGATGGGGCCGGTCATTGACTTTCATATGCGGTCATTTTACGCTCAAGACTTTGGCTCAGTCTCTTTTAAATATTTTGCCGTCAAATATTTTCCCCCAAAGTGGCGTGAATATTTGGTTCCGATGATCCGGAGAATGATAACATCCTCCGGTATCGAACCTCCATGGAACTCTCTGGACTATTTGGAGGAAATTAAACAGAGGCGAGTTGGATTCCCCAAACCATCCCGGCAGGCAGTTGCGTCCACATATGCAGGCAATAATCAGCCAAGTATGATAGCCCGGAGTATATAGTCTGTTGCAAGGAAAAAGGTTCTCTGTGTACACTCAAAGAGGCAGTATATTGGCAATTCCTTGACCGCGTCACCCGGGACCACCCGACAAACATAAACCGAGAGCAAAAAGGGAACTTGGGGTTCCTCCCCCACAGGCTTTGTCATCGCAACGCCAGTCTTTGTGCCAATATAAGTGTGGCTTTTTTATTTCCCAAGAGGTGGGGACTGCCTCAAAAATCATGCGTATTAATCCTCTACTCCTGTGGCAAGGACTCTGGCATGCTATAGAAGAACTAAACTAAAGGCCTACTTTTGCCCTAGTCGTCACAGCTTGCGGATAGATCCACTAACTCCTCTGTCATGAACCTATATAATACACAAACACCAACGACAGCAGCATCGACAGCACAACAACGAAGAAAACAGCACAAACAACACGAACCGAGAGCAGCAGCTGCAACTGCAGCGAAAGCCTCTCTTTTCTCTCTTTCTACGTAATGAAGGCTCGAATAATTGCTAAGGACTGGTAACGTTCCTGTGTCCTTTCAAGATTCTTAACTATAATGTGCCTCTCTTCGCCTAGGTGTAGTGATACATGCAGGTGAAGGGAGAACAAAGCGGGTGTGTATTAAAGATGAGGTTGTAGTTTGTATGTTTAATTAATCCCTTTGAGCTTATTAGCTGACCGGAAATGGTTTTCTCAGACAGTGATCAAAAGAGTTCCGGTAATCAGGCGTAATGAATAACAACGTATCATTAGTTGTCAATGAGATGCTCATTACCAGATCAATTTCATTATTGCTATGATGATAACTGTCTACACTGGAAACGACCGCAAGAAAACACAAACCTTTGTACAAACCAAAGGGTGTTCCTAGAAATTGATTTGCCAAAGTTTATGATCCGTAAACGTTCCAAGTTAAGTCTCAATTTCATCGTAACATTGTACTTTTATTACAGGCTATTAGAAGTATTGTTATTAATTTATGTTAATGACACGAAGGATGCCTCAAAAGTGAACTCGTGACTCGGAAGGCTGAGGGAACCTGTATAAACAGAGGTGCTTTCAGTGAGCCAAAAACACCGAGGTAAATCTACTTCCACGATAAGTGTTCTGGTGTTTTTTTTTCGTTTGCGTGCATTACCGATCCTAGAACACGGGACCTATACGGCTTCATCCGGATGACAAAGCAGTAAGGCCTATGGTAATGTATCTTGCTAAAGGACACAAGCATCCTGATCAGACAGGCCGGGATTTGAACCCACTCTGTAAAAAAACGAACTTGAACACGAATACGCCCCATTACTTAAAGAAAAACTAATGGTTCCGCCATTTTCATATAACTGTTCAACAAAACAAACTAGCTAAGCACAGAAAACAACGCTTAGCCAATATGGATTATACTAGCCAAAATACAAGGTAGTTTACATTGCTCATGACAGGTATTCCACTAGTCTGTCTTTAATTTGTGCTTCACTTTTAGAAGCTGTACCTTGCCTGTTTGTAGCGCAGCTGTTGAAGCTCAATCCAGTAGGGCGCACGCGCGACTTTTAATTGAGCTCAAGAGCTGATTTCTTGAGTGGGTCAAAATATGATATTGCACTTTGATACACCAAACTGTTCCGGCGCGACCAGCTAACACATTCGGTACTTACACTAGTAATAGACAATACACGTTTCGCGCGTATTCCATCGTTGGGCCGTTAAAAGGTGAATGTTTGTCCCTTCAGACGTTAAAGCAAGGTACGCGGAAAGATTGTGCAGCCTGCACGGTCTAGTACCCAAGTCGTGTCGTCCCTCAGCAGTGCATACCACACTTTCATTAGTACACCAGTCCATTTGAGGTATCGTCCAAAAAACCATGATGCTATTATTAAACATTCGGTTACTGAAAAAAAGTTGTTAAACTTAAAAAAACACTCAGTTAATAATTTCATCATTTTGGTTTAAAATACCAGGCTCTTCTTTATGCTATAGTTTTGTTTAATAACCTAAAATGTACTGCGGCATTTTGTGGATCGAGCTATAATTTAGAGCTAAAAGAAAATGAACTCAATATTTTATTGAGCCAAAGATGTTTTAAATCTTTCTCAAAGGTACTCGTCTTTGCCCCCCACGCCATTTTATAGGTAACACAACACATGTTTAAAGTTGTAACAAATCGTATTGCTTCCATTTGAAACATATTTGGTGAATATATTGTGAAGTTATCGAAAGTACTAAGTTGTAAAAGAAGAAGAGAGTATTACATCCAAGAAAGGTTAGGTTTTGGTTGTGTAATGGTTACGCATTTTAAATTCACCTCGCGTGATGGATAAACACAATTTTTTTTTTAGCCGTTTTCAATACCTCGCACTGACTGGCGTTAAATTGCCTCTTCCTTCTTATTTGTAAAGAGTTTGAATTTCGCAGAAGCGGCAGTTTATCGAGCTCCCAATGCGTTATCTTGAAGAGAACACACGCTTTGATTTATGGTGTTGAAAGTTTATCCATATATTGAGATAATTCTCTCGCCAACTTTTCATGATAAACTCAATGAGGCAAAATACTGTCTTCGATTCAGTAAGGTGTCTTGACGAGACAAATAAACACAACAAGTTGATATCTTAGTTTTCAATAAATCGTCTCGAATAGATTAACTACCACGACAAGTTGCCATCTTAGTTTCAACTTGTCGTCTTGACAAGATAAATGTTCACGACAAGTCGACATCTGTTTTAAATATTAATTAAGTCGTCTTAGTTTGAGTAGGTCGACCTGACAAGACAATTATCTCGTTATCTGGTTAAGTCGTCTAGCGTGGAAGAACCCTTCACCATTTCACATTGGTGTTGTTTTACAGCTATTCCAACATATTTTTCTCACACATTCACGGTTTAGTTGTTAAGTGTACAGGTCTTTCTTTTGTCAGTAGTTCATGATAACAGTACAAAAAGTGTTTAAAATTGAGAACGTATCAAGGTGAAAGTTCAATGTGTGTGGTTTTTGTTTGTTTGTGTGTGTGTGTTTTTTTTTCAGAACTTGTATTTTGGGTATGTTTTCTTGAGCAAAAAAACAAACCATTTTTTTTTGCTCAAGAAAACATACCCAAAATACAAGTTCTGAATTATATATTGTTACGTGAGTGCGACTATATTCTCTAAACCTATATAAAGGTCTACATATTATATGACGTGTGCTTATTTGTTGTTATCCGGGCAGCAGATTCATGGAACACTTTGGCATCGTTGGACAATTTGGCTGGGCGACTGAGCGTGAGATAGACTCGGCGCTACGATGCGGTTGGTCGGTCCAACCAGGATCGGATGACATTGGATAAGCAGCCGAGGCCATCAGAAAGCCCTCGCAGTTCATCATCTCCGCAATGATATATTACTGCTCTACAAAACTACCTGATGATGTTGGGAAGATGGGACTATCACTTTACTAATACTAATGTCCAATGTGTGTAATAAAACCTTAACTTCTGCCGCGCTGTTTCGTCAGCGGTGGAAGTGGAGAGAGAGAGAGAAAAAAAGAGAGGAATCAGTGAAAACTATAGCTACATACTGAGACGAGAAGTTTGTGTATTAAGGGCCAATAGAATACAGGTACCTTTTATAGTTGAAATCTGTACATCCGAGCGTTCGTGATCGTGTTTCGATCAAGGGGAATAAAATGAGGGACGTTGCCAATCATGCGATGTGATGGGGGGTACCATGTATATCTTAATAATAAGCCCGACGGTAATTGGTGGTGTTTGAAATCGCTCAGCGCAACAACATCGGAATTCAAATTCGGGCTGCCTCTTGAACATCAAATATTTGTGCATCCTGCACCGGGGAGAGGCGACTGACTCATATCTCTTCGGTGCACGACGTGGATAGCGAATCATTGATGCCGCAGACGCTGGAGGCTTCCACGCCATCTGTCCCCATAAATACAGGCAGAAATCTCGCCCCATACCAACCCCCTCACTCCATCCACAATATCAAAGGACAGTGGATATTATACATTTTAATAAATGCACAGAGGAGTGAAACATACGTCAAGTTGTTCCTATATCAGAGTGGGTTTATATATAGAAGCAACGGCATAAATCTGAGGGTACAGTCGTGGTGGAAGATTAAACTGTGTTAATGAAGTGGTACAGGCGACAGGTGTCAAATACCGGACCCATATCAGACTGGCCTATTCACAGGCCAGGAAACGCGCTGAAATATTCAGCTGGCAACAACAAAATGGCTATTAGGCAACCGGAGAGCGAGTCTAGAGTGACTCGGCGAAGACGGAAATTCTTAAGCATTATAGAGCCTACTTACAAAGCTTTTACCCATCTGCGGCTCTAGAGAGACGGCAACCGGATGATGCGAGTATATATAAATACAGTGACCATGATAAATGATGGAGGGGGCTTTACTTTCAAGACGAGATGATGGGGTTAGTGTAAGATGTTTGGTGCAGCGGGAATACACACACCGGTCATGGACTCCTAGATTGTGTGTACCGTCTTTAATGAGTTTAGGTAGAGGCGGGACACGAAGAAAAACAAGATACGAATGGTTGAGAAATTGAGGAGACGGGAATTAAGTTATTTCCATGTAGGCCTACCTTGTCTTTTAGGTGATTTTTTTGTGTAATGAATAAAAAAGTAAATTTCTCATGGCAAACAGTACAAGTCATCGACCTGTTGTAGTTTGCCATGAAAAAAAAATCATGTGACATATAAACCGAGTATTGTCGCCATGAAATCTATAGAGGCAAAAAAGGAAGAAGGGGAAAAATGCAAAAACATGAATCAAAAAGCACGAAGAATATAAAATAAAGACTTCAGAAAACAAAGCAGAGGAAAACAAAAGAAGAAAGAGACTGTGCAAGTTTCGTGCGCATTCCGGTATTGGGAGCTATTGAAGTGCGCAGTCTTGTTTTCTTCACAAGTTGAAGCAATGTGTACGTGGGAACCCAAGTTTTCAACAGATTTTTGCATAATTTGTATACGCTGGAAACAATATTTACCGACCTTTAATGAAAATGCGCAGTCTCACCGTGTGTTTTATATCGTGTCTTACGCTCTCTGTGTATACTGTGGCAATGATTGTTCAATTAATGCTCACCGTGCAGGGAGCAGACTCATAATGATAGCAATCTGTTTCTGATAAGATGGGAAAGCTCCACACAAGGTCAGCTTCAACTAAATTGTACCAAACCGAGGCTGAGAGTAGACTAGTCTGAGTAGAATTAGTAGTGGTATATAACTATTACACACTTGTGTACAGGGTACACGACAGAGCTGGTGGGTGGATGATAAAGGTATGAGGACGCGTTAAAGTCGAGATACCGAAAGACGACACCAATCGGTTAAATGTATTTGTTCGTTTTAAGGTCGACCAGAAACATCTGACTCAATAACAGAGTGAAAATGTTGGATTCTTATATGAAACAAAAACACATTTGAACACCTTCCATCATGAATAAACAAAACCTTACCTTCTGGCAAGTTAAGAATAGACTTAAAAGTGCGAAATGAGGACGTGGGAGTTAAAATCTAACAAACAAAAATGCAGTTCTCCTCTCACAGAAAACGGTTCCCAGTCCTTTAATTTCAAATTCCGCCGGTTCACCCTAATCTTTTCTCAGCCGTGTATTTTACATCAATTCCACCCGTTCGGTCACTCAACTACACAGCTATTGGCACTACACTGTTGACAATGCAGCGCTGTCTCCTCGTCACATTAGTGACAGACCTGATTTTCTAAAGAGTGAGTCCCAGGACAGCTTTTAGAGAATAACTTTGTATCGGTAATGAAGGAGTACGATTGGGAGAGGTGGCTATTGTAATCATGCAACCAAATGAAAATATGATTCATACTATGATTGGAATTATTTCGGTAATATTTTGTAGCGCGACGCGGCCGATCGGCCTAGAGCATCGAACTCAAGTTGTGGTGGCTGAGTCATCAGATTGTGGGTTCGAATCCCGGTCGTCACACTAATGGGCAAGACGCTGAAGTATAACAATTGCATCACCCAAGAGTAAATGAGGACCTGCGAAGAATATTGTTGATGTGTACGAGTAGCAACCTTTGCGCCCATTTGGCTGCCGGTGTTGCATACTCCAAAAGGAGGTTTAGATTGGGATGTTCCAAGTAAACATATAGTGGTAGCTGATAGCATCTGGGATTGAGACCAAATAGGCAAGAGTTAAATGACTGTTTCAAACTCGTCTTCGAGGTAAGAAGCTTGGAGATAGCATAATATACCATGTTTAAAAGTGCCTAATTAAAAAGCATCTTATTGTATGGATGTGCGTCAATACCCATCCCACCCCACCTCCCCTCCCAGGCAGCGCCAGACACTTGTCAGACACCTGTGGGACAGGAGGCGGCGGTGATGGGCTGATGTGATTTGTTTGCCCAGGGAAGAAGCAGTTTTGTTAAGATGCATCGGGTTGCAAAAACACATTTTGGCGAAGTTAAAAAAGGAGAGTGAGTAGAAACAAGTTGACGGGGTGTGAACACAAATCATCACGTAGGCCTATTGACCTATATTATTGGCCGGCCATCTTGCTTTTCTTCCATTCGACTCAGTAACCAGACCGAGGCTGGAAGGATAGGATAGTCTGGCCGCCGTCACTGTAGTGTACTATGAAGAGTACCTGACGCAAAACGACCTCAGTATGATAAAGGTCTATACACAGTGATAACTCGACTCATAGGAGTATTTTTCCAATGAAATTAACTTTTCGTAAATAAGCTGATGGCTAACCATGCAATCAAATTCTGCGGTATCATCAGAAATGCACCACACTCAGGGTTTTGTCCTCTAAGCGTACGAGAAAGTACATTCTGACGGAATTAAGCATCCCATCTGTTGTAATAGCTGAATTGAGTCTTTGCTTACATTTTCCAAAACATTACTTTTATCCAGAACTTCGATATGTTAGTTATGGTTTAATAATTTTAATGTGAAATAATAGACGAAGACAAAAAAGGCGTCCCCAAATCTGTGAATGTAAAGAGTATGTTTTTAACCTTTCGGTCATTATCAGAAAGACCCGTGGATGATATCAAGGTACGGGGCTCAATAAGAACAATGAGGAAAGATCATCCTTTCTTCCGGGGAGGTTAGGAGGATGGATGACCGTGCATCCCCAACGGGTTTCCAGGACACATCCAATCCGATGACTGTATCCATTAGTTTTAGAGACCGAGGGATGAGAGAGAAGAGATGGAGAGAGAGAGAGACGGGGCCCAATGCAACACGTATACCGGGTATCATCATCAGCACGATTGTGCTAAAAGGCAAGGTGTTTATCACGCTAAAAGGGAGTCAATCTCTACGGGACCCAGCGGCCGGGGCTCTTGATGGGTCTATCGGCGCGGTGTCCCGGGTAATGGTGCCATTAATGACGGTACGTGAAATATACATCTCTCGCTATAGCGTACTGTAGATGATGATGATGATGATGATGATTACGATCCACCGTTGTGCCGTTTGATGTAAACTCGTATTGAATGCCCAGTCTCACTTTTGGAGTTTCACTCAGACATTATATAATCCGATGCCATGCCCAGTCCTTGGCGTTCATTGTCATACAGTGGGGGAAAAAATGGACAGTTAATGTTCGTGTCAAACAAAACACGTAGGACAAACAAGGTGGGTGAAAAAAACCAATGTTTCGAGAAAAACCAAACAAAAAAACAAACAAACACCCCAGAAAACAAACAAACGATAATAATAAAGTAACATAATTTATACCGACATAGTTAAATTCCCTAAGATCTTTAGATAAGTTCAACGTTATCTCGTTTTCAAACAACACA
>CM021526.1:9447037-9458441 GCA_010994315.2 Pisaster ochraceus | reverse complement strand
ACTCAAGGTCCAATCTGTCCCCTGCCCCACTCTTGGAACCATGGCCACACCAATCAATCTTAAACTTTACCAATGTCTCCACATTGTTAAGAGTTTCTGCCTTTTGATTGGTTTAGAGCATGTCACATGATATGTCTTATTTTTTTACTAGAAAGCCGTGCGTATGTGACGCACTATACGTCCCAAAACAATGTACTACACCCATAGCAACCAGTGTACTATAACCATAGCAACAGCAGCTAGGCACAATATATGTTTGGGGCGTTTTAAAAATAAATATCGACTACTTTTACCCGTGCTGTGGTTCAAACTATGACTTGCTTGGTGATAGCCAGAGCGTTCTACTTGCCTGAAAATAGAATGCACCGAAGATCAGCTTTGAGTCATAGTTTTAACCATGTCAGCACGAGTAAAATCAGTCTATATTTGCAAACTGTTACCATACTGTTACAAAGATATCTTCCGACACACCTAGTTCTTTTTTTAAATTCCTAACCCTAACCCTTACCCTAACCCTGGTGTATATCACGAGGGTCAAGACGAGGGGCTGTCGGAACATGTAGGGGTGTCGGAACCCAGAGCAGTCACAGTTTCTTCAAAAGGACATCCACTAATGTTTTCCTCAAAGCTATATAATCTATGAAAAGTTAAAGTACGCATTATTATTAGATATTCCATGTAATGAGAGGTTATTGAGCAAATTAACCACTAAGTAAAAACTGATTAATGCCACCATTCGCCCTCCCTGGCTATCAGTGGTAAATTAATGAAACCATACAACAATGAGGACAAGTATGAGGATGTCATTCACTTCTTGACAATCACTCTGACCTGAAAACACGTGTGTGTAGAGAAGATGATGAGGAAATGTCAGTTCTCAGATGAGGTAGGGAAACCCCAAGCGATCAGGTAGGGACTGAAAACCCAATTCACATGCATGGCTCCGGCCTGGAATGCATACCGGGCTCACCAAGGTGAAAGGGCAGGGAAGAACTGCCGATAGAATGCCAACCTGAAACCCAATCGACGATTCCAAGGAAACACGTCTCTTAAAATACCCCCAAATTAAAAACTGACCAGGCCACCCAGGCTTCAACCACCCAGGCTTTACATCATCCCTTTACATCATCCCTAACCTTAACGGGGGTAAATTAACAAAGCCATACTACAATAACGAGCACCTCGCCCGCTTCCTGATGTCCAGTGAAAGGAGACTTGGTATGCTTTCTCCATCTGCCTGATGGTTATATTAAGTGTTCTGTTTCATTGAATACAACAAATAATGTAAACAATATTAAGTAAGCACATAATTAGTTCGTTAATTACAGTCCAGCTGTAACAATAGAATGATGAATGTGAATCATTTTATAAGGGGGGGGGTAAGAACTACTACCTACTAAACGGAAGTAGAACCACCTGTTTTATTTGACAGAGACCAAAGCAAAATGAAGGTTGTTATTCCTCGATTGGGGATAATTAATACCCCTATTGGGAAAGTATGGTCCCAATCAGGAGAAAATGTATTACCCAATTTGGACAGTTAGGATGGTATTTGAACCTAGGGTGAGATCTGTTTACAGTACACTCGGATCAGCTTCAGGTGATATCTACATGTACTGCTAGAGTAGATGTACATTCTAGAAGCAAACAAGAGATTTAACTCCACATAATAGCAACTGTATAATTTCACACATAACTTCAAACTTTTCACTTAAACCATTGCAAAGCTACGGTAATATTTGTTTGGTGCCCTGCATAACAGTTTGGTCATAGCACTGCTAACAAATGCAGTAAAGGATACCAGCCTATTTTTATTGAACACTTGATTTCATCATGGGCCATTTTCGAAACCACGGCTTAGGTTCTGTAATGAAAACCGGAGCCTAAGCCGGAGTCAGAGCCTAAGCCTAAGCCGAATCAATGGCATTGAAAAGGTACCAAAGCATCAAGTGTAGAAAAAGAAGGGGAAAAAGCACACAAGCCAAATATTCCTAATGACTGCATATCCTTAGTGACAATCCTGGTGCTACACCAAACCCAAGTCAGTTTTACTCTGTGGACAAACTTAGTATTTGGATTCATAACACTGTTGATAATTGGTCATATTAGTTAAAAAAAAAACACTTCTAAAATAGCCAGTACAGAAGCTCAAAGTCACCATCTGCCGTTAAATTATTGCAGAAAGATGTCAAACTTGGATAATTAAGATCTATTTCCGAGTAATCAAACCGTAAAAAGAAGTCGCTCACTTTATCTGATTTCCATGACATGTTGACGGATCATGTAAACTAGACACAGCAAATCGGTTAGATGTCTGGTACGGGAACCCATAATTATCAAATCTCTACATCTTTCTTAAACTTGGAAATGTGGAAATGCAGGGAGTCACTTTAAGCTTCCGCATAGAATCAAGCACAGTTCAAAATTCACAAACGTTGTAAACTTGCTTAAAGGTATTACACTGCATCAGCGGACCTGACAAAACAGTCGCAGACAGTGTTCATGTTTTGTGTGATCAACCATATTCATGAAACAACAAACCTGCATGAAAAACCGTGCACAAATTTCAGCATGTAAACACACTGTCCTTAATTTGGGTTGTAACAACCACGGTTTTCAGATAGTTTTCTCTCAAATATGACTTTATTTCAGAGACAAAATATTTCACAGAAAAAATGGTTTGAATATGAACTTCATAATCAGTGAGCCTTTCAGATTAAAATTAAACAATGATGTTAGTTTTCATCCTTACTAATCCTGTATAACACCTTGAAACAATTCCAGTGCACACTAACTCTATGGCAACGAGATTTTTGCATCAAGCTTCTCTCATCGGAGGTGAGAGAGATACAACACTTTGCACTGACCTGACCAATTAGTCCATCATTTTTCCCACAAATGTGTCAATTTCAGTTGCAGTTTTAAACAAGTAACTTCACCCATTTTGGAGTGTTCGGTATCTATATCTACAGTACATCAGCCGTTCTTACAATCAAAGCCCAAGAAACGGACGCATTATGTTAACTTCAGAATCATGATCCACAGCCCTGCTCCTACTTACCACTAAAATAAATAAACTTGGTGTTTACTCCACAAAGAACCCACATTGAATTCTGTTTGTTCCACACTCTCTCCAGACTTTGCTTTCCCATTACCATTACATTAACAACCTTGCCCAATCAACAAAGTTCATCAACGACTTGGGGAATGTACGGCACTGAAGAAACGCTCATCAAAATTCCAAGTTTCTTGGAGGAGTTGGTTTACTTTTGCCAGGAGATGGTTATCCCCGGCTGGCGAGGGGGGAATGTGCGATAGCATTCCATGGCCTGATCAAAGATTAATTGATGACCCTCTGGTATTCCCTGACTATGGAGAGTGAGAGTGTGATATGTTGAAAGATAAAGAGTCATCTTCAATGAGCCTCACATTAATTGGCTTGGATGTCGGAAGCCAGTGCATAAGGGGTGTTTCTTTTTGTTTTCTGTGGTAGGGGTGGCCACATTTATTTTCATGTCTGGTGCATGGTGGCAAAAGTGAAGGCTTGCACCAATCACTGCTAAGAATGGAGCATGCTTTTACAGCTGACCTCTGAACTGTGAATCTTCTAACTACATCAGAATTGCATTCATAAAGACACTATGCAGAAATGTTTGATTAACACAATCAAGTCAGATATTGTCGATAATCAGTACACATTACATGGTTGTTGCTAGGTTTTTATTTTATTTTTAGGGGGGGGGGGTTGCTGGTAACTTGTTTTCTGCTAAGTAGATCTGAATGATTAGTTGACTCAGAATACGGTGAAATAATTTTTTTAAATACCAACTAAACGTCACATTTGGTTTCTTTGCCAAATGTGAACTGATTCATGACATCTCAAGGAAGCCTATTTGCATGAAACTCTCTTCAATGGTTCATGGGCAATGTCATGCCATGAAACACAATTGTTGGTGTCACACACACTGCACAAATATCAAACAAAAAGGGGAAGTCAATCCAATATGGTTTAATGACTCGGACAAAAGCCATGTCACAGCATCTCTCCACTGTGTAGCTTGGATTGCCATTAACTTTTGACATGTTTCTTTATTCAGCGGCCAACTCATGTAAAAACAAAAAACTGCAACGGTTTAATTAAGTGAGGCTCCTGCAAATGATTAAAAGATGAAGACGAAGAAAATGGGACAATAGCTTGATGATTGATGGCGATATCTCTAGTCTTTTCAATGTCATTTAACACTGGCGGCGAGGCAAGCATTAGTGAAAGGGGGGAGCGTTGTTTACTCATTTCATTCCTGTGCAAAGATGCTCAGGGATTGGGAGATGTCCAAAGGAATGACAAATGAGCTGTGCGAATGCACTCCACTCCGAGAGAGCCACGGAGTGGGGGGGGGGATCAGCGTACATTAAAGCAGGGGTCCATTACTGCCCGGCGTGCCACCCATCAATGGCACTTTGGACTTCACTACGTCATTAATCACCATATCGGTTAGAAATCCCTTTACAAAGTTCTGTCACCCCCCCTTCTCTAACTCCACTATCCATGAGCTGTCCAGATGGATATTGCTTCGCATAAAAAAAAAAAACCTAGACGTGATATCAATTCCTTCAGACGAATAAATTTTTCTCTTTCTGCGACAAATGCACACACTCACACACGCTGAACCATTAAACACAGGAAGTCTGGCTACTTTTAAGTCCGACTATTCATTACTCAAAAGTGGCAGTCTATTTCCGTTTCCAAACAGTACAAGTACGATAACACTGAAAGCAATGGAGACTTATATAACTAATGCTCCGTTTCCCCTGATGCAGTCAACTGCGTTATCTTCAAGCTCGGACAACTACGGAGTTCGTGGACTCTTAAACTTGGAAGATTTCCCACCCAACCCCTTTCTTGAATGCTCCAACCACAAATCAATACAAACACCAATAAATTAGTAGTTCTCTTTTAAATGCGATTAAAAGGGCCACATTTAATGAAAATATACACCACAGTAGCACATAATAAATCAAATGTACATATAAATTTGTTGCACATGTTTTTTTTGTCCTTCCTCTCTATAATATATCACAATTGCATTGATAATGTGTGCAATGCAATCAAAAAGGATAACATTGAGAATTTGTTTCCAATCCAAATCAATATTTTGTTTCTAACGCTACATGTAAGCATCACTTTGGCCCGACCTCACAGAGCTGTTTACCCAATGAAACCAATCGACAAATGCACTAAGCAAAATTGAGCCCAAACCGATCATAAACAATACACATTTACATGGCGTTTTAGTTGGTAACCTGACTTTGCTGTGCCCCATTTGCGCTGAGCAAGTTTTAGTACTAAGTAGCTCAATGAAACAGGTCCCAGACACTTATTCAGTCTAAAGTTTTAACCATGTCAACATTTTCCAGTAAATTACTACATGTAGTTAAACCAATGATATACCCATGGATACAAAGCAAGATTTACAATCTGGTTATTTGAACATCTGTACTGTTGACTGAATCCAATTCTAGACGCTTGACGTGATCCCATTACGCTGATACTGGTGTTCTCCAGCAGAGCATCATCCTGAGGAACAACTCTGAGCGACAGCAATAAATGGTTGGAGAAGTGGGATTGATTCAGATGTACCTTTTTAATCCAGAGCTTGTTACCAGATCTGACAATCTGTACTGGAGTTAATCGATGTGCAAACAGCAATTTCTGATATCATCATCACCACTTCAAGCTGTGACACGCTCAAAGGTTGGAATCATTGTAGCTCGCTCTCTTGATCTGCCAGCACAGCCGGCAATAAATGCATCTGAGAGTGAGGTTGAGTTCACTTAAGAGTTTGGCCCCCTTGCTAAAATTATTCCTCCTTTCCCAAAGAGAAGTCTGACGGTGGCGTAATCACTTACAGCACTAAGCCCGTTCATTTTTCTTCTTTGTGTCTGCAGGGCTCTCAGGGGGAGTTGACTCTGAGTTCATTGATCCCGAAGAGGATGCCCGTTTGGTCCTTGCCCGAGCCTTAGCCTGCGGAGTGGTCGCAGTGGTGGGGTCGACTGGGGTGCTGCTTGTACTTCCTGGGTCAGTCGAGCCTTTCTCCTCAACTGAGCCTGGAGCTATGATAGATGTTTTAGGAAATGAGAAAAAAAGAACACATATTATGCAAAGTTACTTGGTATATCAAACAACTAAATATAATAAAAAGAAATACTAGCGCTTAAGTAATGACAAAGTTTATAAGACATTTATATTTGAATGATTAAAATGATAAACCAACGTACAACAGTCAAAGACCAAGTACAAGATTGGTAGTTAAAAAAAGTTTAAATTTTTGTTGTTGAAATAAATAGATTTTCAATCTGAAAGCTCACTAATTCTAAAAAGTTCATACCAGTTCAAATTAAAAATTACCATTAAAAATCGCCATTGCTTATTCTGATTGCCAATATCAAATACGTATGTACATGAACGCGCATAAAATGTACGTAGTTGTGGATCGATATGTGTCATACAATAATAATTAATAGTACTACACAACATTTATAGAGCGCATAATGCAGGAGTCTCTATGCACAACACAAAACATAAAACAATGAAATTTATTAAGCAATTTGTTACAAAAATGTAGATTCAAACAAGTGAGTCTTTAAATGTCCCTTGAAAATCAGAACATATTCAGCTTGACAAATATGAACAGGTAAGTCATTCCAAAATGAAGATGCAATGAAGTTGAAGGCTCTTTGACTTTACAAATTTGTAGAAACAGTACTTTGTGTCAGTAAAAATACATCAGGTCTTCACCCCTCGCATCAACGTCACTCGCAGAAAAAGATAGAGTAAGCGTGTGACGCTGCATTCGCCTAAAATGTGCACTCCACTGTACAAAACACGGGGACACTGACTCCCAAAATGGCACAACCAAGATTATTTTGAAGACGACGTCAAGTAAATTGGGTCAATAAAAACCTTTAAAACACAAATTAATCAGTTGCCCACAAATCACACGAGAAGACTGTGATATTAATACGTTGTGTACGGCAAAACAAAACCCATATCCATGGATAATTGCAAGGCCGAACACCATGGCACAGGAATGGGTGGTCATGAATCTCTGTAAATCAATTGGCTGACAAAGTCTTCCAAGCGTATTAAACAATATGTATTTTTCTTTCTTTCTTCTTTATTCAGCGCAGCCGTAATATGAATGAGGATTTAACGAACTATGAACCAATTAGTAACGTGTCACGCTCAAGGACACAAGTGTGACGACCGGGACTCAAGTCCACACTCCAGTGACTTTGCCACCAGAACTAAGCTCAATGCGCTAAACCACTCGGCCACGACATGCTGAAGTCAATAACTGTAAAGGCCATGACATACCAGGCAATTTACAGGGAACCAGTTGCGGCCATTCTCAAATGAGCCACAACCCCCGCATTGAGAATGATAAGATACTGTTAGGGAAATGTCTTTTGTGGATCCGAAGTGTTCATTTTGTTGCCTCCAAGACGCCTGTAAAATTTGCCCTGTGTGACCAGACTCAACGACACCTACAGTTATCACCAACTGCGCGTTTATTAATTGTACCGCATAAAACATCCTCATAAAACCACAACATTCCTGCAACCTGTTTGGCTACAAAGGCAAACACACTTTAAAATATAATTCCAGAGATTATCGGTTGCAGTGAGAAGAGCCTATGTCGTGACTGAAGTAGTTCATACAGGTTTAGTTCCGTCAATTAAGCTTAAAACCTGGCTTCTATCGACGCCAATTTTCTACTAGTGCTGGCCAAATTTTGCAAATTAGTTGTCTCGTGTTTACCAATCACTGTGTGTATAGGTCTACTCTCTCTGTTGGTTTGACTTACCTGTGCGTTGAATCTGACCAGTGCTGGCAGCTAGCATGATCAGCTTGTCTGGTTGACTCAGTCTTGTTGGTCTTTGGACAGTCCCACCACTGGTCACCGGACCCTGGGAAACACCCTGGGTCGCCACACCAGCTGTTCCGGTAGATGCACCGGCCAATGGGGTATTAGACGACAATCCAATGGGTGGGTTGATCAGGGATTGTCTCTCTTGACCTGCCCGTGGCGCGTTGACCGTTCCGACTCTGGAATGATGAGCCTGGATCTGAGCGTCCAAGATGGCCGACGTCAGAGTGGGTGGGTTGTTATCACTTCCTGCTTTGGAGGCGCTACCACCTTGGAAGTGAATCAAAGAGAGAACATTCAGTCTTTCAGAAGTCAATTTGGTCCATGCCGAAAAACACAAACGTCAAGTCATCCCTTGCTCACAAGGTACAACAGTGAGTGGACTGGAGAAACTCTAATTTAAGTCACGGTACCAACAGAAACAAAGGATGAAGTATAATTTTGAATACATTACTGTGTCATGTAAATGTCATAGTAAAAAAGGCCTTCTCAGCTTTTGAACTCTGATATCCAATATTACAACAATGTCATTAAAAATGAGCAATGCCTATAGTTTCATGCCACGCTCAAGCTGTGCTACCACATTCGAAATGGGGGAAATAAAACGTGCAATGATTGCTTTACCTCATCCAAAGAGCAAGGACCAGGTTTATTTAACAAGTGACCAATATCTCGTAAACCCACTACTATGATCATTATCTTGTTGTGTTCTCCCATACACATGTAACAAAACCTAGGCTGACAAGGGAATAGACTGGCACCCTTAAAGGATCAACACCGTAAGAATAATGACACACAAGGAACCCAACCAAGATGGCTATGGAACAGTGGACACTACTTGTTACTGCAGCGCGTCTGTTTTTTCCCAAATATTGTCAGTCCCAATTGATGGCTTCGGCTACTGCCTAGATCACCACGTCAGCATGCATTGAAGTATGAGACAGTACCCTGTGCAACACCCTTAGCAACAGCCGCAGCCAGAGCCGTAGCTGCAAATTCAGACGCGGCCTTAGTCACCGTAAGAGACAAATGTACAGACACGACTCCTGCCGCCAGAGATCATGTCTCCGTAGAGACACACACGCTACAAGACACACGAGGCACTACTACCACGGGCAATTGAACCTCCAACAGATTCTACACGATGCCCAGGGCATAAGGCACATGTCAGTGTTTTTAGTGTCTACGGTCTTCTCATAGCCTCAAACCCCTGCGAGACCCATCGTCCCCTCAGATTCAATGTCTATATTTGCTCTAGCTAGAACAACATTTCAAGTGCATTTCCCCCGAATACCCTTGACAATTGTCTCAAGTTGACAATTCAGCTGAAACGCCATTAAACATTTTCCAGTCAATCTACATTTTTCTTAGGGGGGGAAAAATACACAGATTTGGTACCGTAAGAAGTCAAATGTATCGACAGTTGACCAAGTGGATCCCATGTTCAATGCCCCTAAGCCAGTGTATATGAATTAAAGTAAATGAATGCATGGTCAACGAGACTCAGGAGATGTGTAGAAAACATCATGTGAATGTTTCAGCCTGTGCCCACTTTTATAAAAGTCTGTAAGCACAGACAAACCTTGCTTAGAAGAATCAGGCAGTCAGCCAACACTCCATAAAGTTTACATTGTTGCATCTGGTGCCCCACTCACTTTATGCTTAGCAATGAAATTTGCTAAGCATTTTGTTCCTGCTTAACAGCTTTATGAAAGAGGGTCCTATACATTTATCATTGTGATTAAAAAAGGCTTGATTGATACGTGTTTGGTAACGATCTATATAGACCTGCTTAACAGAAAATTTTGCTGGACAATTTTCTGCTCAGCAAAACTAAGCAGGATACCATTAAAAGATGTAACATGTGACATGGTATTTTGGCTGGTAACCTTATTCTGTTTTTGTTTTTAATCATCACCAGTACCACTGAAATGATGACATATCACATAAATGTTTGAACACAACGAGTTCCGTTTCAGATTGTTAGTGTGACGCACATTTTAAAAACAGAAGCGCAAACATTCGCGTCAAAGAACGCTTTCGCAAGGAACGCCCGACAATAAACAATGGAACGTTTCACACGAGCAGGTGCACAAGGTTCTTTGCGAAAAAAATCCACTTGCATAAGTTTTTGTCGTAGGTCAGTACCTACTCTTTTGTGGAACAAATAGTATTCCTGCATATGATCTATGTGAGATCTCAACCAGGACGGTGGTGTGGGGGGGGGGGGCACCGAGGAAGATCCGTGACGATAAGTTCTGAGAGCAGCATTTTGAAGAATTTGTCTCTGCTGAGAAGACAAATAAAAAATTTACTTTCAACAACCCTTGACCAAAGAAGAAATATTACTTCGTTAACTTTGTAAATACGGATCTTAAACAACCAAAAATATCATTCTGTTGTTGTGAGGTACCTTTGTATCTACAGGTGGTAATGAAAAGAGTTTCCCCCACCCTCCTCGCCATCTTCTCTACAGTTAATTAGATTTTGTAACACAAGAATGTATGGGGACTCTTTGGTTTGGGGGGGGGGGCAGGGGGGTTTATTTGCCCGAAATTGTACACAGATATATACTCTGCTAGGGTCAGGCCAACTTTTTTGCCTGAATTTGGGAGGGCAGTCGCACCCCCTGCCCCCCTGGGTCGTACACCTGGGTCATTATACCCAGTTGATTCTATCCAAGGGTCAGGCTGATGATTAAACTAATTTCTGCCTTTAGGTTTTTTCCTCCAAAACTTAAATTAATTTTTTGCTTTCTTGAGCCTTAAAACAATCCTTAGTTGATATTTATCCCAAACATGTAACTTTATAATAAAAAAAAAAATTAAGATCCACCATATACCAACACCTGTAGGTTAACAGTGTAAATCCAGTTTATTTCTTCAAACATTTGTTTTCCGACCACTGTAAAGTTTCCACGCGCAATGAAGTTTTAAAATTGCATGGCATTCTCTTTCACTGTGATTAATAAGTAACGAGGGGGAGGGGGGGAGGTTCTCATCAGCTTGTGTGCTCAATTGAGAGAAAAACGATTTGCTTTCCTCCGGCCCACGTTTGGCAGATTCAACTTTGTGATTTCCAGTTTTAGGCTCATGATTGAATCAAAGGAATTCGCTGGCGGGCATTAATGGAATCCATAAACTAATTATGCTGAACCATCTGGGGCACGGCGTGTCTAATTGTAAGGACAGCCCTGCCTTTTGGCCGTCACTGCACCGAGTCAACTGCACGCCTCTCCCTCCATCCTGGCCGAGGAAGAAGACAGCACCGGGCGAAGTCAAGTCAACAAATTTGCTCAATTCGTGTGTTCATTTGATTAGACATAGAGGCTCTTCAACTACAGGCGGATCATACGGCAAGGTATCATCAAGAGGGGGGGATTTCATGGGGAGTACGGTGTACAAACACATGTACATTGAGCTGCCCATCACAAGTAACTCCTGCGTGATCAATCAGAAACTGATGCCTTACAGATT
>CM021526.1:9413342-9428558 GCA_010994315.2 Pisaster ochraceus | reverse complement strand
CACACTCCACATCCAATACATACATGCCTCAACATTCAGGGCTTTCTATTGTTGTGGTTGGGCCGTGCCACGCGACCCAAGCTTGGGCGCATGGTGCCACATCAATGGGGCACAAAGGGGTACGGCTAATCCCAAATGGGTGACACAATCAGATGGGAATAATGAATCACTATTCACTCGCTTGGGCCGCCACAGGGCCGTAGCCAAGTCACGGCTTCTTGATTCTCGTGAGAAACCCAACTGTTGAGCCCCGTTAGCCATCCCGCTCTATCGACGCTGGGATCTGATGGTCTACATTGGTTAGATTACGACCCCCCCTACTTGACAACCATCCTGTCCCCACAGCTTTTCTTGTTTGTGTTGTTTGTCGTGCGTGGAGGTGAATGGCTCTGTGAGTAGAGCACAAAGAAACTGAGCTGGACTCTGACACGATGCCATTCACGGTGCTGTATTTACCCTCTGCCCAGTGGTCACCAAAATAACCACACAGACACCAGCTACAGACATCCACAATCCTCAGATGGCATTTTCCTTTATATCCCACTCTGTGTTGATTTTGAACGTATGCTCAACAGAAAGAAAAAGACGAAGACAAAAAACTGGCTGTGTTCTCAGCTTCTCAGCAGTACATAAACTGCTTAGTTAAGGGGAGTTAAAAAAAAAAAACTTTGCCATGGCCATATTAAAATTAAAAAGCTTCTAAATCCACTGCAGATTTTTAAAAACAAATAAGGTACACCTCTGAAAGTAATTATTTCTTAGCAGAAAATTCGAAACGCTTATATATTTTATTTAAAATGTAAACAAATTTTGATCGTTCGGATTGTACTGTAATATTTGCATGCCCACATTTGGAGATCTCCAAGAAGTTTCACAGTTATGTATAGGACACTCAGAAAGTTTAACCCTGTGAAAAAGCACTTTCAATAGCCGTTGGGATTGCTCTTTTGTGTCTGTTTTGTCTTTTGTTTGTTTTTCTTCTATGGTCGCCTCGCCAGTAAGTTTAGTTTTTTTTTAAACATAGGTAGGGTTAGAGGCATCTGTCTCCTGAAAAGATCGACTCATTACCAGGGATAGGCTTATGTAATAAGTAACTATTAAGTAATAAACCACAAGGGAAACTGACTGGGTAACTTTTTAATAATTTGGGTTTGAACAAAGAAAAATTGGCTAGAGCGGGGCTGGATAGCTCAGTTGGTAAGAGCACCGGTACGTTAATCCGGAGGTCGTTGGTTGAAGTCCCGCTCCAGTCAATTTGTCTTTGTTCAAACCCAAATTAGTAATAAGTAACTACTAGTTCTCTGATGGCGGGACAGACGTATCCCCATACTGTGGTTTGGGCAATGGCCTGGCGACCAGTCAAGTTGCTTTATCTTTTTCTTCCATTCTGTGCATTTTAAAACGTGTTATTTGCTTTGGATAATTTTTTAGGTAATAGGCACAATATAAATCTTAAATTATTTTGTATCATTGTTGCTTTTATTATTGTTACAGATTTAAGTGACTTTTATTTGATTGTTGAGAATCTGCGAGGATGATACCCACCAGAATGTACACAGTAATAGTCCAGGGGGAGATTAAATGGAAAACAAAATGAATGTTCAAATTTGTTAGCTCTTTCAGTGCCAAGGTCGTACATCTACAATCTATTTCATGTATACCGAAAAGGCCATTATCGTACATGTACGATCGCTTTTTATGTACTTAAAAAGTGTCATCAATTGACATGTACGACCCATATAGGCCTACATGTTACCACGAGAGGGCATTATCACTCAGGAAACACTATTGACTTTGAGATGAACCTAGGAAACACAAATCAGCAAGATTGATTTTGTTTGGTGGTGGTGAGAAACACTTATTATTATTATTATTTTCTTTATACAGAATTTTGAGGGAAAAAAAGTCCACCAAATCAAACAGTTGTGTACGGTACATTCGGAAAGTTTGACTTTCTAGAATAGCAATTAAAATAGTGTTTGACTTTAGCGATTTTGATTTTAAGGTTGGGCATCTGCAAGGAAAATATCCACAAGAACTAATAGTTATTAGTATTTAGGATGGTTAGGTAATTTAAACCCAAACAAACTGTGCATCACCAAAAAAAAAGAAGAAGAAAAAAACCCAGGGACATTCTCGTGGACTTTCCCATCTCTAATAAATCAAAATATTATTAATATACACTAATTTTGGTGTATTCAATGTTTACTTGACCGTATCGTATTTGGTGTCAAGGAAATTTGTGATGCGCTGGGGGGGGGGGAATATAATAAAGGAGCCATCATTCTACGAAAAGGTCACTCCACTGTGAAAGTGGAAATCAGTTCTTGTGAATGAATCTATTGTCTCGCAGGACCTTGGCTAAACTTTCCCATTACTCAAACAATTCTCGCACAAAGAACCAAATCAAAACCGAAAAGAGAAGTGGAAAATCACCGACTTCAACCCGATCCACAAAAATATCAAACAGAAAAAAGATGTCACTGAACAGGAATCGACCGATTACTTATTCATTTATTTATGTAAAGAGTTATTTCTTAGTTCAATTTGATGGCAAATTAGTGGCAACCACTTGTCCCGGATCAAGTGTAATACAACAAAGCAGGATGTTCAGACACGAAGATGTACAAATATTGTAGTAAACAAATTATTAAAAAGTGCTCATAGAAGGAAGTCTGGTCAATGGGCAAAGGAAAGCCAAGTCGTAAACAGAGAGAAAAAAAAAAAACCACATTAAAATTACAAATGGAGTGAGCGAATTTGTTTGTTTAAAAATGGTTACTGATGAGTTCGCTTGAGCATGCAATAAACTGCAAAGCAGGCATAGACGTCAACTGTAAGTTTTCTTGTGTTTGAATAGACAGCAGTGTAGCAGGCGCTTGGCGTAGTGTGGTGGAAGGAAGGGACACAAAGAAGTCCGAGTAATACTAGGACCGTTGGAGCACCCCTCAGGCCAAATACTACATCATAATAGCTGCCCGCTCCCAACACTATTGTTCCCAGCGTGTTAATCTCTCACACGGCTCAGATACCATTCAGTTCTGGTATTTTTATTCCTTTTTTTGTGTGGTTAAGATTCTGCATAATCAGGTTGAATGTTTTTATATTTGTATTTTTAAAATAAATTTTAAATAAAAGTTCTTTGTTTACAAACTTCACGTTGAGGAAAATTTCCTTTCTAGCCACATTTGAACAACAACTAATGCTCTTTGTGTGAAACTGAAAAGGAACACACAACAAAGGAATAAATGAGGCTACTTCATAAGGGATTTAGACAAGGGGGCAATAAATAGTGACTAAGGATAATTTTCGACTTCTGAGATGCAATAAAATAATAAACAAATAAAAAGATAGAAAAAAATCATAAATAAATAATAAATTAATAAATAAACAAAAAAATAAATAAATAAACAAAATATCAATAATCTGGGTCTGCTTATGTTTAACAGTGATCTTCAAATAATTTTGAACAATACCATATTTTCTGGTTTCAATTTCTAGACCCCCCCCTCTCCTCCCCAACACATGCACACACCCACACATGTTTTGTTGACAGGTCAATCAAGGACATATCTTTGTTAGGACTTAGAGTGTTTAGAGCATCTCCTTTTGGTTTTGTACATGAAAGTGAAGCAAGGATGTCCTCACTCTGTCAAAACACCTGGGTCCCTTTTGTTAAAGTCCCCCCCCCCACTCACACATTTTTCAAACCGGTAAATTTAGGACTTTGCTTTGTTCTCCCATTGTTTAAACTTTTTTTTTTTTTAAATGCGCGTCCTCAATTTGTCAAACCACTTGGATCCCTTTTGTTAAAGCCCTCGGTTTCAAACTGTAGACACCCTCTAACAAACACACGCACACACACCCCCGCAAGACAACAAAACAACAGCCATTTCTAAACTTGTCTACATTTCAGAGATCCACCAACACACATCAACTTGGTGTGAGAAGTTAACCCGGTGTAGTATGCGAACAACTTCTCCTAAGAGTACAACTGAACAAAGTTGACATGTACCTTCCCGAGTATAGTCACTTCGAGCTATTATCTTACACTAAGCAATCAATAAAATTCGCCGCGTGATATTAACATCGCAAAGATCTTGCCAACTGTGAGAGAGCACCACTCGAAATGTTGACCGTTTGTCAAAAGGAACCGAGTCAACAAGTCCCACCGGTACCTCTGATTATCCAATAATGACAAATAACATTTTGCAAATACGATAGCATTATCTAAGCCTGCTGGTGGTTTGTGACTAGTAAACTTCACTTAAAGAAGAGGGGGGGGGTGGGAGTTGTAGAGGAGAGAAATCAAGCTTAATGATAGAGGTACCAGGACTATTAGGTTTGAAGCTGTGGAGATAACATTGACTGCCCGGCCGGGCGGTGTTATGGACTCACTCCTATCAGCAGCCTCCTATCAGTGAACCAAATCCGAGAGCGCGGGGACCGGTGGGAAATGAGAACCGGTTAATTATTGATTGATTTTAATTGTGCGCACTTCAATCATATCTGTACTTTTTTTTTCTTTCTTTTTCTTCTTCTTCTTCCAACGGTGATACGATGTAATAGTCTCTGGGCAAACATGACGACCAAAGATTATCAAACACCAATTGTGAGGCTCTGCACTTTTATAGACATGAACAATTATGAGCAGTGAAAAACGAAAAAAAAACAAAAATAAAAAGTAATCACACTCTAAATTAGAATTGGATTTAATTATTTTGTCCCAGGCCAGAGTTGGTGCACCTTTGGTAATAGTCTTATTTAATAACGCCGAGCATTAAAAGCGTTTTGAGACAGTAAGTGACAAAATGTACACTTGCTTAATGGACCACACATTTAGAAGAAATATCACCACTTGAAATGTATTCGTCAAGAGCACTATGAGTAATCTAGAAATATATATATATATATATATGTAATAAATTCAGAATATGAGTTAAACAAACTCTGGCATATCTCTCTTCTGGACAGACTGTTTCGTACCATAAGGCACTCATCAGCACTCACTCACTCATCATCATATATATATATATAAAATTAGTAGGGGAGATGGCCTTAGCTTTCGATCCAATCCGGACCTTCGTCAGAGGCATAAACAAGAACAAACACAAACATATCCATTTATAGCAATATATATATTCATAGTTTACTTTTTGTTAAAATATATATATAAAACTAGTCGGGCAGATGGCCTTAGATTTTGATCCACACCGGACCTTCGTCAGAGGCATAAACAAGCACAAACACAAACATATCCATTTATAGCAAAAAGAGGAGCAAAGGATTACGGGAAAGTATCCAGAAAAAGAGTATCCTAATGTTCTGTTTAATAACAGAATTTTTTTTATTATTTTGATGGAAAATTTCTCCGTGTAAGTTTATATGACGCTTTTTTTTTTAAATATAGAAACTATTTTATAACTATGGCATACGGACAACATTGAACAATTGTTAAAGGCCAGTATCTGCACTTCGTGAGACCCAACATACACATGAAATGTTCAGCCTTCTGAAAATTTAAGCTCAATCAAGCAAATAGTGAAAATTCCCCCTACATTTATAAACTGTTTTCAAACAACGGGTTTTGGACTCCCGAGATTGAAATGTTTCCTTCTCATTTAAAAAAAAACTACAGCATTTCAGACAAAACTTTTCCACAATGACTATCTTTTGACCAAATACGTGACCTGCAAGTCTGTGAAAATTTATATTTTTCAATCTTAGCAACGTTGTGCGCACTTTTTAAATAACTGGGATGAGATTTAACGAGTGTGAACATTCCTGAGAACGGCTTGTGGGCCTGGGTTCCCATTTATTCTAGACCCAGAACCTCCCAGATGTTACAATTCAGGAGGTCTACAGACTCTCTGCATCACCAGAAAGACAAACCTACAGGTTTGGACACAATGTGGACTTTTTCTTTCTCCCTTTGGTGATTGCTTTACTACTTTTAAGACAATTTAAAGGCTCAAGGAGTATTTGAGAAAATCCAAAAATCAGAGGAAAAACCTAAGAAATCAAATGCCTAAAGTAAAGAAACTATTTGATAGTTATAACAACAATTTCAAGGACCAGAATCCTTACTACGGAACTGGCATGATTTCCACGGCCCGAACTTAACCCACTATTCATGTTCATGAAACACTTGAAAGTACGTGGCAAAAAGGCCCAATTTCATGCACAACAAAAGTATGCTTACCAGAATAAGGTTACCAGCCGAACTACCATGTCACATGGTATGGTATCCTGACTGGTATCCTGCTCATTTCTGCTCAGCAGACATATGCTAAGCAATATTTTCTGCTCAAGCAGCTCCATGAAATTGGGCCCTGATTAAATCATAAAAGTGGCCGTCAAGGTAGGAAGCCTGGCCAAGGAAAACTATCCTCCTAGTTTGAGTACTTAGATCTCATAATAAATCCGAGGTAACTATACAAGATACCAGTACAGCCCGGTTCATACTTTAGGCAAAAGCAAATTTACGAAATGCCAACCACCCTTACACGCCGTTTTCTAATCTCACTTAATTCATACTAAGTTTGAACCTGGCTTTAAGAGGAAGACAGTGAAGAAATGTTCAGCGTTATGTGGGAGGGGAGTTCAAGCAAATCAAGTAGGAATCAAAAACCCTACAATAGTTTGTCAGGCACTGTGGGGGAGGGATGCTGTGATACCCTAGACTAACAACCATCTACAAGAAACCAGTCATTGCTCGGTACCCATCACAAAATGACCTGACATGGCAATTACTGTTGACTTTTCGACTCAATTTTTAATTTTTTTAATTTTTAAACTGGGTAATTACTTTGAAACAGACAATCATGGGACACATCGAAAAATGTCAATTCAGAAAGCGATCTTTACTTTTGACCTTTCATCGCCGAGTAGAAGAAGGTCGAATATTGCAGGCGTTTGCGGCCGCCATGGTCTCTAAAGGGCAACTGTCACTCTGAAAAATGTTATGAGGGGTGTTGATCACCATTAATGGACAAGGTGGGTGGGGGACTACAAGGAAAAGGTGGAGAGAAAACATCAACATAAGGGAAAATCACAACATGGATGGTTGAACAACCTTTCCCTTGAAATCATTTTGTCTGAGCATTTGGGGGTATCTAGTAAACTGATTTCCTTGACTTTTAACTTCACGCGGCTCTTTTTTTTTTCACACTTTTCAAAATTCACTTTCTCAGGAACTAGAGTTCTATTTCTTTAGGGTAAGTAGCAGTGGGTAGACAGCTTCCCTGCTGACGGCTATTTTTAAGTGAAAGTTTTGATGATTAAACAAGAATGAACGACTGACTGAATGAAGAGATTAAAGTAAAGTCAAGTCAAGTAAAGTCTGTGCGGAGCCAATCAGCTCTCACCGGTACCCATTTGTACTCCTGTGAGGAGTGAAGCAATTATGACAAAGTGCCCTTCGCGACTGATCAGGCCAGGATTCGAACCAACATTCTGTAAATTACTGAAGTTGAGTCCAACGCCCCACTATGAAATTATTAAAGAACAGTAATAATAGCATAGCCAATATTTCTACTCTATTTCTTGTATCTTTAGTACGGCAGGGCGGTGATCGGAATGTGCCCTTGATGATACCAGCATGGAAAAGGCCATCGCAGATTTGCCCTTTGAAAAAAATATAGGTAGTAAAACAAGCAATAGCAGCCATTGTGGAAAAATTTGAAAATTGCTTGTTATTTTACCTTTATTTTTAACTCAAATCTGCGATGGTCCTATAGCCTTATATCTTTCTCAAGACATAAGCTGACTGTATGGCAAATTCCATGCTTGTATCAAATTATTGTACTCAACTGGCACAAACAGCAAAGGTTTCTATGGGGGGAACCCTGTTCATTTGTGATCAATCTGCTCAAGAGTGACATAAATTTTAGTTATATTTACATATATTCACCCTGATGCACACCATTCAATCATGATGCAGAAAGACCGAAACGAAATCCTCAGAATCTCCTCTCAAAATATGGATTGGGCGAAAAAAATCCCAATATAAGTCGCAGTTCTATGAATTGAAAATTCACCATGAATATTTCATGACCGTTCTTTTTTTTCCTCCCGTCTGCATGGTGCTTTTTTTGTCGAGTGACTCTTCTATCCACATAAGAGCTCCTTGGCCAGAGCATAGCACAGTGTACTCTTCAGCCTGAACTAAGTCCCCACAGCCGATATCAATCACGGTTACGTTTTTTTAATGCATCCTGTTCTATCCAACGACTCTAATAGCTAACCCTCTAAAGCTTTATGAATTGTTTTCCTTATTTTGAATCACGAAGAAAAAAAAATGTAAACAATAGCACACTCAGTGGAGACAACCATTTTGCCATATATTCTACCTCATTTATTATGATTACCAAAGCTGAATTTCTTAATCCTGTCTACAGGGGATTTCACCAAAGGTGCATACTCAGTTTTTGTCCCCCTGTTTCTTTTCAAGTTTGTCACGGAGGGGGGGGGGTTCCTCCTTCCCTACCGGGAATAAAACAAAGACAAATCTTTCTTTGTCACACTAAATAATGGATGGATTGAACAAAGATTATCTTCCTTATGCTAGAATAGGAAGATTTTCAAGTATTGATTTTTGTTTTCTTCTTGTTGCTGCTCTGAATCCCTTAAGGTAATCACAAAAAGGAAAGATGGGTTAGATGTGGAGCTTCTTTTTGATAAATCCCAGCCTTAATTAATCTGGATTATGGGACAGCAGGTGGTCTGGATTATCAGAACGGGCCACACTTTAGGCCTACACACAGACAACCAGAGAGTGTAATCACTGTGTCATATACAGCTGTCTTACTGACCACAAAGCTGTATGCATCCATTATTGACTCTGGCTTTTGGGGTGAATCATTACAGGAAAGTTTGAAGTGTGGGGTTTAGGCTTTGGTGTTTATGTTAAAAGCAGTTGACTTGGTTTTTGTAAGGGAGACGTTTAAAGTGAAATTATGTAAATCAAGGTGGACTCTTGGTGGCAGCACACTCGCTGGGTGAATTTGGTTACTTGATTGGTAAATATATCTCACTGATTGATTAGATTGACTTTGATTGCCTGGTTATTTTTTTTCAAAGTACTTACAGTTGATGTCCAAGGCTCGATATGACAAAGCACTAAGATTCATCTTAAGATGAGTTGTCAATATTGTCATAGTGGCTTGTATTGTGACTTCACAGTCTGCTTAGCAGTTAAGATCAATCTTAGCTCTTGGACCCAAGTTTCAGAGCAGCTCTTAGATTGTCCATGTTTTCAATTCCTTTTTAGTTCTATTCAGAGCTCATACTTATCTGTTAGGTTTATTCAATAGAAGTGGTCTATTATAGTAATAACTTATATTAATATTACTCTGTTCTATGATTGGATAAGCAGCATTTCGAGTTAATAGTGTGATGGAACACTTTTGTTTATTCCGGGCATCTTAGAAAAAAATTGTTCCCCTCTACATCCTGTTCCTCCCTTCTACAGTGTGGTGCAAAAAGAAAGAAACACAGGAACTTTAACCTACTTATTTAACTTATTTGAAAAGGTTGGTTTTTTTTTACATTTGTAGTGAGGTACAGCTCTTCAGCCCCAAAATAGGTTCAAACTCACAAGATTAGTGTTAATATGCTAATTTGAATACAAGTCAGCCAAATCACTGTTCTCCACGTCTGAATTTTATGTAAATCAGGTGTTTCGTAGTTCGCAAATAAAAAAAACCCCATAGTTTATGGACCTAATGGAAAATAATCCCATGGAACATGGAAAGGTACAAAGACTGTCATTACATACTGTAACTTATGCTTTGATGATATTAAAGAAACACGTGAAAAAGCAAGAGGAGTAACAATCATTGGCTTCAAATCAAACTCCGGAGCTCAGTCAAGCCGATGGAAAAAAGCCAACCTTGAACAAACGAATTTGCCACATGAATTTGGTGATCTACAATACCTCATAGACAAAACATGCATTTGCAATCAATTTTTGTTGTCACTTATGTTTAAAGATCAATACGTTAACACGTAAAAAATAAAAAAATAAAAAAATAAAAAAATCGTTACCATCTTTACCATGTGCAATCAGTAGCCATTATTGTATTATTTCTTACTAGTCTATTTATTTACATATATATTTATATTTTGTGTGTGTGTGTCTTTTTACCGATTTAACTGTATATAATATACTTCCCTGTTTCCTTCTTGTTTTTGCTTTGTGTGATCAAGGGTCCCCATTTAGTGGGCCTGCGTGCCTGTTCGGGGTTTCCCTTTTGCACCGTGTTGTATTTTGATGTTTGTGCAATGAAGGTAATAAAATATTTAAAAAATAAATAAAATAATACCATCAAATTGAATTTTTGAAATATGCTCAAAACGTAGGTGAAAATTGCTGTCAAAAGTGGGTTTCCATCTTTTTGCACCCCATGTACATACCTATCCTGATCCCTTTGTCTAATCCCTCCTCTTTTTGTCACCTTGTATTAAAGTTACCTGCTTTGTTAGTCAAATTGTCTTTAGTCCCACTTCGATTGTCGTTCGTTTCTGATATTGGCCGAATAAATAATAATAATAATTTAGTTTTCTTAAAATCTGCACTGCCAGACAGACCTACACCCGGCACCACTTTACACATCACAATCTCCAGTTAGCCTTATGGTGGACACTATATGAGTGCACTTTGGGGTTTTTGTGAATACAAACAGATTTTCCAAATCCCATCCCCCCCCCCCACCCTCGTAGAGAGTCCACCATATTTCAAAGAGGCTAATTCGGCGCACTAGTTGAAAAACTGAGGGTAAACTGACTGGCTCTTCTGAGATTATCTTCCAAGAGATCATCTTCAAAGAAGAGATCATCTTCCAAGAAGAAAATATCTTCCACGAAGAGAGCGTCTTCGAAGAAGAGATCATCTTCTATGAGATCATCTTCTAAGAGATTATCTTCTAAGAAAGGATACAAGGTGAACCCGCAAGAATCCCACTAAAATCAAATCTCACTCAAATTAAACCAAAGAATGGCCTTTGCTGTCATCATTTCCAATTTGTGAACAGAAACAAAATCAAGTGGCATGAAAGCTGAGCCTATTTCTTCCACTTTGTTAAAAGACAACGAGGAACGGAGTGGGAGGTAGCAGACAGCAGCTCACCAGAAGCAGACTGTGGCTACTTGACTCATCGCTATTGTCAGGATGACAGACGAGCCGTCAAGTAAGCAAGCAGAGGGGACCAAGCTTACTCATGTGACCCCAGCCAATGATGGCTAGGCAGGGCGGGGGGGGGGGGGGGGGGACCCAAGAAAATACTCCCTGCCAGAAGAAAAGACGGGGGGAAAAAAGCCCATACTGTCTGAGTCACGAACACTCATTTGGCTACAGCTACACTCTGACTAAGGAGGCTTTGTGGTTTTGTTGTGATGCTATTGTTTGATTCACGGGGTACCAGGCGACCAACTGATTATCACAGCAAGTCGGCCCTGTGGGTCGAAGCTGTCCCTATGGCATTGGGCGTCCGGTCGCGACACATCGCTCATACCTCATTGCTTTTACATGTCTCCAGCCTCCACAGTCCACACTCCCATGAATAACAATAACAACAGCTACAAACCGAACAGACTTCCCGCACACATACGCCAGCTCTCGTCCACACAACCACAAGCCAATGAATAAAAACTCCTGGATAAGTTTCTAAAAATCTCCACAGATGCTTTTATGATGATGTTTGTCTTTTCCTTTTTCGCCCCCCCAAAAAGACGATGAATTTTAATGAAATTATGAGCAAGTGCAAAGACTTTAAAATGGACTTGGTTTTTTTTTCCCGAACTTAGGAAATGGAAAATCAAATTTAATTACTTGGGTAAATAATCAGTATGCGCTCAGAGGTGTAAGGAGGATATTAAATTGAAAGGAGTAATTAAGCGTAAACTTTCCATCTAAACAATCTTTTTTTAGACGCAGCTTGTCTATTTTCTTTGACAAAACATGTTCTCAACATCCTTAACGGCAACACATTCAACAATTATCAGTGATGGACAAGTCGGAGTGATTCCAACTTCATGTCTCAGTAATGAGGAACACCTTCAGACAGGGACAAAAAGAAGATGATTATAAAATAAGAAGGGAAAAAAAGAAAGAAAAAAAAAAGAGGGGAAAAAAAGAGGATAAAATAATGAGATCGATTCGCAATGAAATGCGAGAGCTGTTAGAAGAGTCTCTGCAGGCGTCATCACAAAACAAAAGTACATTCACCGCACTGTGTTTGGGTTCACAGAGACACACTCTAGGAGTTTGGCGAGGGGCACAAAATACTTCAGTAAAATGCCACAAACAGCATGGTTCACCATTGTTCTTGGGAAGAGTACATCCATTCCGACCCACCAGTTTTATAAGAGGGATGGAAGGTACATCATTTATTTTTTTATGAAAGAGTACATTCATTTGAGTCTTCTAGTTTTCAAGTAAGATCATATAAAGGAATGTACATTATTATTTTTTGCAATAGACCATTCATTCCAAGCTTTTAGTTTTTTTTTTAGGGAGACAGTATAATAAGAGGCATTTGGAAGAGTACATTCATTCTGATCATCAAGTCTTCAAGTAACACATCATACGGCAATTGTACATTATTGTTTTTTGTAAGAGTACATTCATTCCAATCTTCTAGCTTTCTAGCACTGATGGTTTATGGGACAGTTGGTCAATAGCAATCCTCTGGTTTTCAAGAAAGATGACATAAAGGGATGGCACATCATTAGACTCCTGGAAGAGTAAACTCAGTCTGATCATCAAGTTTTCAAGTAACATATCACAGGGCGATTGTACTTAATTGGTTTTTGGAAAAGTACATTTATTCCAATCTTCTAGTTTTCAAGAAAGATCGTATAAAGGAATGGTACATCGTTACTCTTTGCAACAGTACATTCATTCCAATCTTTTAGATATTAAAGGGATGGGACATCATTAATGTTTAGTCGAGCACACTCATTTAAATTCATTTAAATCGTCTAGTACATTCATTCCAATCCATTCCTCCTCTAGAAACACACAAATTCATGGACGGTACATGAACATCATTGAGTTTTGGAAAAGTGCAATCATTCCAACCAGGTCACTAGTTTTCTTCGCAAACAAAGGAACAATTTCAGCATTGGTCTTTGGAAGATTAAACATAAACTGCTGAATGAAATATCAACAATTCTGCAGTGTTTCAAACAATGCACACATATTTCATTGCAAATTTGGACGAAACTAATTTTCTTTTAGTTTACAGTTTTGACATATTTAAACAATATTTGTCAAGGCCTACATTTTTTTAAAGTTTCAATGCTGAAAGAGCTTTACTTTTACAATTATGATAATCATGCATTGCAACCTTTGCCCGAAAACGTTAATTTTCATTTTCACAAACTGACACATTTAAATGGAACTGACTCCATTTACCATTGTAATGCACGGCACGCACCAAGATCAAATGTGAACAAATTCATTTTCACGAACTGATACCAACCTTGTGTGTGTTGCGCACGCGCTTGTACCTCTCTTTTTTTCTCCAAATTTACGAAGGAGACACACGTTGTAACAAACTGGAATGTGTCACTTTGGAAAACGGAAACTTTCTACTTTTGCTTTTCTTTTTCGTTTGTTTTATGAACTAACACGAACCTTTCTGACTTAATTGCTTGTTAATTTAGGACGTAAAACAGTTTAAAAAGTATTTTTATGAAGTACAAAGCATCAGTGTCCACTATCAGAAATCTAGTTCAAAACACTCTGCGAATTCGAGGATAGTGGTGTTTTAAAAAGCACTCAGCTTTAGTTTATACTTCTTTCCACATGTGCATCAGTTCGTGGCGTCGGTGACCAATTACAGCATTTCTTCAAATCAATTCTGTTAAAAAATGCACATGCAGTAAATGAATTGCCGTTACGTATTGACAAACGCAAACAAGGTTAGAAAAATGCCAAAAACGTAGAAAACATGGACCTGATAGTACCTGACGGTTAGTCTAATATGATGTACTGATTTTTCTAGCCTTGCAAGACAGTGGTGAAAGAAACAAAAAGACGAGACTTTCAGTTTTTTTAAATTATATTATTTGATCGAGATGAAGACCTTGTAGAGGCAATAAGCCAAGCTGCATGCAATCATTCCGGTGATTTCTCATCCGCTGTGTGCCTGAAACAGTGTTGAACGCAGTTACATAATGCCAATCACAGCGCTCGCCTTTTTGCGCCATGCAATTAGATTTTTCACGAATCGGAGGTATGTAAGTTTTGAAGTAAAAGTTACTACATTGAAGCTTCTAGGTCAACCTAAATTATGAAGGAAAAAAAATAATAAACAAATAATAGTGAACACATGAATTTAACAGATGTAACATAAACAGTAAGCACTTGAGGAGAACAAATGGACCACTTGCTGAACACATCTGAGAAATCTGCATAAAATTCAGTAACCAGAAACAGTGGAGTGATGCCCCAAATCACTAAATTGCAAACATGCTGGAGATTTGTGACAAAGTTACATAAAGGTTTTACACAAAAGTTTCTAAAAAAAAAAAAAAAAAAAACCTGGAAATTCCAAGAAAACCCAAACAACTTGTATTGTTTAAATCTCCAGCATTTACAATTATGCGCTTTATTGTTAAGATATATACTTGCAATTGTCTATGGGTTGTATATATTAATCAGTAATGAGAACTGACGAAAGTGAATATTCCTGAAAATGTGGGTTTTTCCCTTATTCTAGAGCCGGAACATTCCCAGATGTTACAATTCAGGAGGTTTACAGACTCTACGCATCACCAGAAATACACAACCACAGGTTTGAACACAATGTGGACTACTTTTCTCTCCATTTGGTGACTGCTTTACTTCTTTCAAGTCAATTTGAAGGCTCTTAGGGGATTTTCAGAAAATCCTGATACCCAGGAAATTTCTTGAGAAATCACATGCTTGATTGATTGTGTACACCAACAAAGTACACCAAAATGAAGTGACTGTTCCAAAGACAAATTTGACTGGGTACGAACAGACGACACAGCAGGCGTGTAACAGGCAAGTCATTGTAATTCACAGTAATGTACTTCGTAATTCATTCATCAGGTGGGATTATTTTCCCCCGCAACTTACTGGTGGGCAGTGAGCTTACCAGTGGGCAGTGAACTGACTGGTGGGAGGACAAAAAGCTGGGGGCGACTCCCCCATCTTAAATAAATGAGGATAACTGAATTCAGCAA
>CM021526.1:9340201-9353830 GCA_010994315.2 Pisaster ochraceus | reverse complement strand
TACTACAAGCCCCTTTGAAGGAAATCAAACTCAAGATTAAGCACATTCCGACATCTGAGAGCTCTAGAATGCAGACAAGGTCACGGTGTTTACCCACAGTTCTTGGAAAGCACCAAGTACACGTGTAAAAAAGTGCCTGGTTTTTTTAGTTTAGTTTAGTTTAGTTTAGTTTCATGAAGCCTGGATTGGACAGGAATGGTTCTACACTGCATTCTTCATGACATGCATGTTTTGATGCAAATTTTCAAAGGAAGTATGCAATGGATAAAATATCATTATGGGCATAAACAAGCTTTAGGAATAAAAGAAAAACCTGATGAATCAAACTCCCTTCCTTAAATCATAAAGCGCATCACAATTTGTATATGCACTGTGCTTTTTTCACAGTCTACATGTGTATAGGCCCAACCCGCTATCCAGTCAGTATAGAAACCATGCACAACACACCGCCGAACAATGCCCATTTACCACTTCCACCATTTTGGGAGACAATCCCTTTGTCATGTTTCTGTACATTTTCACTCCCGAAATGGCAGACAAAATAGGTGCATTTAAGTGCGCTGCATATTGTGCAAAGGGTCAATAGAATAGATCAGTGGAACGCACAGCTTTGTTTGCGCTTCACATAGAATAGGCCAATGAGGAGCCTGCTCAAGAACTCCACGTCAGGACGGCCTCGCCCAGCGACATCCCACACATTGCGCCAACAGTCTTTACTTCATTCAATATCATCTTTTACCAACTCTTAACCATCCCTGGGTTTTTTTTTAAGAAAGGCATCCCTCACATCTTTGGCATTTCTTGAATGTCCAACGTTTTTTTTTTCTGTCATGAATTTAAACTCACCTATGCTTTGGTACTGCCATCTTGCATGGACTAAATCTGGAACATATAGAAGGATTTTCTGTTGAGAACAAAACAGTTCAATGTGGTTTATTAATTGAAGCAGTGACTACAAACTTTTAAAATTGTTGAAATGTTTTGAATTCCCCAAAAGCCTCCACAAGACCATGGGTCCTGCAGAAATATACTGTATGACGTTTTAAGTATTTCTGTCTTGTTTTACGTTTTCTTAAACTTTATAAGGTTTGAATTGAACAACTTACATAAATTAATCTTCAAAAGTATGTGTTTGGAAAACAGAGGACTTGTTCTCTTGTGGAATTACAGTGCTGGTCAAGGGCTAAAATTTCTGAACTCTGACCAGTGGGCCGTGGGTAGTTCAAGCCCTACAAAATTGCAATGAGTTTATCTTTTTTAAATACACTAAAATGATGTCCCGCAACTACTGTAAATACATTTGCCCATTTAAATAATGCTATTTTAATATGGGTTAACTGATTTAAAAGTGTTAATACAGGATTGGCAAGGATAAAAAACATCATTATTGAGTTTTAGTCTGAAAGCTTACTGATTATGAAGCTCATACTAGAACCTTCTGTTTTTTCTATAAAAAAAATATTTCCCTCTGCAATGAGGTCCTACTTGAAAAAACTGTATCTGAAAACCTTTAAAAAACACAGCAGCTGGTTTTGGTTGTTACAACCAAAATGAAGAAAACGTTTCAAACATGCTGAAAATTATGCCTAGAGTCTTTCACTATTTTCTCCTGACTCACACAAGGGATTAAGCCCATGGATATTTTCACAGGGTAGTTATTTGATGTATCCATGGTTGATCACACAAAACATGAACACTGTCCGTGACTGTTTTGTCAGCTCTACCGATCCTGTATAATACCTTTAAGAAAGATCAATTCCATACACAAGTGTACATCGTCGCCTGAACATTCCACGCACAATAATAAATTACAGTAATTATTCATTAACCTTATGGTAATATTTGGGGACTCCATTTTTATGCATGCAACATAGGGGTGAGTGTCACTGCTGAAAAAAAAGAGTCTGAAACTGGGATCCGAATCTTAAGAGGTACATTGAACTGATCGCATTTCCCACCACATTTTGATAAACCCTGGAGTTATAGATTCAAAGGAGCTTCTGTGAACAGTAACCTCAGTGCTACAGAAGTAGATCAAAGAGCATGACTTATTTAGTGTGGAGAAGTATACAGCATTTTTATTTTTTTTTACCAAGCAGGCTTTAAAAAGCCAGGAATTTTGTTGGCATTGTGAAATCACGCAAAACAATTAAATCTGAGAGGGACTGACATGATCAAAAAATAATGCATGCAGTGTTTAAGCTGGGTTCTTTCATTTCCTATGGTTGAAAATTAGACCTAATTGTTCTACTGCTGTTTTCTTTAGCTGTAATTTGTCATAATTTGTAATTTTACGCTCCAGTTGTTTGAATTTTATCGCTTTGATTTTTATGTTAAGCCCTCATAATTTTGAGTGCTGTCAATACTAATGTAGTATTACTTTTACAATTTGCTGGTAGCTACACGTATACCAATGTTAATTTACGGTTAATAAATTAATTATGTACTTTTTTAAAAACTTGCCTCTAGATTAAAAACAAACAACAAATAAATGAGGAAGCTATTGTACTAAAAATATTAAACATCAAGTAATAAACCACATGGAGAAAATGACTGGGTAAATTTTTAAATAATTTGGGCTTGATTAATGAAAAAATTTAATAGAGTGGGACTTGAACACTGCAACCTCTGCACTAATGTGCTGTATCAACTCAGCTGTCTCGGAGCCCTATGTTAGCGGTTTCTATATTTTGTTGACATCTTTGTTCGGGGGTGCCAGTCAGAACTACTGGCACCCCCGAACAAAGATATTAACAAAATAGGGAGACCGCCAACATTAGGGCTGGACAGCTCAGTTGGTAGAGCGCCGACCTGTTAATCTGGAGGTCACAGCTTCAAGTCCTGCTCCAGTAAATTCTTCTTTGTTCAACCTAAAACTAATTTTAAATAAATAAATCTAGAAACATCCTTGTCTGCCTTTTAGATTGAGCTTGATACAGAAATGTTTTCTCTACCTCAAATATTGCAACGATACCATCCAGTTCCTCTCTCTGTGCCTTGTGCACCCTCTGTTTTAAAATAGTCTCAACCGCAACAAAGTTCTCATAGAATACATAGAAGATGTGGGAATAGTACTGCTCAAAGAAGCTACGCGCATCTAATTGGTCCAAGTTATCTGAAACGAAAACAACAATGTCACAAGTAAGAAACAGAACATTCAGTTTTATTTACTCTCTTAAAGTCTGAAAACATTCCAAAGGGTTTTAGGTGTTACTACATGTAGGCGTTTGGGGCACTATAATAATAATAATAATACAAAATCTGGGCATTAACATGTATTACAGTATTAGGCACTTTCAAACATTGTAGCCAAGGGCCTTACACTGTTACTACCCTTTGTTCATTGATCATTAAGATTCCTGAAACCATTTCAACTCCTTTGGAATAAGCAGCACCGGAAGCCAAATTGGCGCTCAGGTTGCTAATCATTCAAACCAACAATCTCTACCATCGCAGGTACCCATTTACTCCTGGGTGATGAGAGGCAAATATAGTCATATGTCTTGCCAAGAACACACCTGTCGCCACCGGGACTCGAACCCACACCCAATGACTCAGCAACCAGAAATTGAAATTTTGATGCTCTAGACCACTTGGCCATGACACACTATGCCTACTGTACATGCAAATGTGTACAACATGCATGACATGTATGGTGTGTTTTTGAGAATTGAACCCTAACTCCCTTAAGTGATTTACCGGGAATCTTCGCGATTCTAACAAAATCTTGAAGCAGTAAATCGGCACCCAACTTTTTGGATGATAGTGTTTATGCCTGATCCCATGTAAAGCATACTCAGTTTGCCATTGGTATGCAGTCCTCGGTCCGACATAATCAAATGAAACACCCAGGGTTGGGGATGTAAGCATTTTTTTAAAGGAAGCTACATGTAATTCTGTGCAAAAGTAAGCAAGGTAAAGGCATTTAAGACAGTGATAAAAGCAATCCAGGTGAACGATTCACTCACATTCAGCACAAACATGTGAGTGTGCATGTGGACAAAATTCAAAACCATCAACATCAAGTTTCACCTTGTGGATCAATATTTGACATTCCGCCTGCTTGAAGCAAACAGCAATGTCCTTAACTATCACTTGTGCGTAAGTTTAAATATTAGAGTGCTGCACTTTACCTTCATGAGGTGGAGGGCAAAAAACAAAGTCAATCCAGTCAATTGCTGATTCAAGTCCTTAAAGAGAGGCAATGGCCTCTGGCCTCTATTGCCCTACTCTTGGCTTTTAAGTGCCCCTACAGACATTCTGATTCTCTGAAGGAAATGCCCTTTGATCAGGGAGAGTGCCTTGCCCTTACAACAATGATATTCTAGGCCTGCTTATTTACTCTGCAGGGAATAGCAACACAAATGCCTAGATATGAATCATTGAAAAAAAAAAACCTTGAAGTATCCTATCACTGAGAGACTTGTACTGTATAAAGTCAACTTGGCATAGCAGTTTCCAGTCATCACACCCCTGTGACACCCCCTCAAATACCCTGCGACCGGATACTGCTACTGTGATACAGAGGGAGAAATGATGCATAAGGAAGTTCGGGGTAGCTGGACAACTGTTGGATGGCTTCATGCCGAAATCATGCAGAGTAATAAATGGAACGACTGTAGTGTCACCCAGACAAATTAACATTATAGAAATCATGTTGTACAAGTGTAACACAGGATGACTCATTATGAGTGGATTTGTTATTGTTTTCCCATGCATTCTCAAGATATGGGTTGAAGCTAAGAGTTGTCTTCATTCTGTCTCGTTCCATGTAAACATACAGTAAGATTACATTATTTGACTTCCGGGACTATGCATACACTGTACATCAACAGGGAACATTGTACATATATATTAACATGTACACATTTTCAGAAACACTAAGTTGTGTTTCCAAGCACAGGCAGTGCTGAAGCTCGAGCCATTCTGAACTGCATGTAAAACACCTGCCTAGTGTACAATATACAGTGCAATACGTCCAAGGTACATGTATATCTTACTAAATCCAAGACAAATCAATGATTTCTAAGGTTAATATTAACTACATCCCTGTGCAATAAACTCTGGATCCAGCCTGAATGCGGCCCTGTGTTGTTCACATTGCATGATTAAATTAATATTATGAATGAATTCTGTGTATAAATATTGCAGAACTGTTCGTGTAGATTATGTGGGTCGCCTCTAGATTTACACACTTCTTCCTCACCTTGGCCCAATTCCATGGCGCTGCTTACCGCAGAAATCTGCGCTTACAACCCATAGAATCACATGGTTTACAAGGCGCCGTAAGCACAGAATTCTATGGTGAGCAGCGCCATGAAATTGGGTCCTGGTTCACATCCAAGGATAGCTGATGTAGAACTACAATACATTGTAATAGGATTTAGAACTAACCCATCACAGGCTTAGCACAACTTCATAAGCTATTACAATTTGTAACATTTCTGCAGTAGAATCAAATGGGGAAACACACAAATTGTTGGGGGGGGGGGGCTACTGAAAATAAACATACCTGTATAGGCCTATAGCACTAGCAGGCATTCACACTGATGCTATTGGTTGGGGGGGCCTACTTTGAATATGCACATGTACATGTAATTTGTAAGCATACTGACATGCACAACAAATTATGGAATGAACATTTAAGTACTTCTTTGGGGGAAGAGGAGGATTTAAAGAGTACCGGTGGTACTCTTTGTATGACCCGAAATATTTTGACAACTTTGGATGAGGATTAAGATTGGAACCTTCTTAATCATTGCTCAATTCAACAAGTATCTTAAATACTATACTGGAGTTTTTAGCTTAGTGAGTTGAGGATATTATATTCGTTGATGTTTTTCAATAGTTTAAAAATCATACTTTCGGAATTGTATTTAGGAATTGTATGATTCAAGTTTATCTGTCATTAAAGAGGGGCTCTAAGGTCATATTCAATTTGTTTGTGATGCACCCATTTTCCAATTGATAGAGTCCTTTTGAATTTTCTCTGTGGACAAAAAATTAGAAGTTTCTAACTGCACGATAAATTGGTGTAAAATATAATGTTACTGTTGGGGTTGATTAATGAAAAATGAGTGTAAATTGGAAAACATAGCGTCACTGGATATCAACAACAACTGGGTCTGTATATTCCAAAGAGGAATTTTTGCAGTTACTTCAATTCGTCATTTAGAATTCATATGTGCCTGAATAATGAAAACTACTCCCATTTCTTTTGTGGCATATTGAACATAGTCACCTCATTCCTATCCTGACAATGCTTCAATAACGTCAAATTAACTCTCATTTTGCTCCGTGGTTTGATACCTGATCCTTCATTCTTGTAAGGACAAGGCACCAAGGCAATGACCAGGGGCATAGAGGCAATTGCCTCCATTGCCTGCCATGAAGAATCAGGCCTGAGTTGTATCATCACTGTGGACAATTGTTTTCACACACACAGGCTTCAGAAAATACACAGCGTGTTGTATTCTTCTTTTTAAAGTAATTATATATTCTCACATTGTATTTGAAAGAGTCTGCAATGTCCGAGCAAGAGAATCCGCAAAAACTGATTTATGTCAGTACAAACTTTCAATTCAGCATTTAAATGGCATACCATACATTTTCATTGACAAACATTTGCTAACCACAGTTAAAAGTCCATGAGTTTTATAAATTATTTTTCATAAAAAGCAATTTTACAATTTTGAGAACTCTGGGCACAGGAGATCTTCATCGATCGTGAAAAGTTAAACACTTTTTTAAACCCCAGAAGTTACTTTATCATATAAGCGCGAACGATTCACTCATAAATGTACATAACATGTACACAGTAAACACAAGCAAGCTCTAAACAAATTTACATTTTTAACTTCAGCCAAAGTTCAAGCATGTACAAGCACCACTGTAAACTGTGCAGTTTCAATACCAAAGTCTTCAGTCCTCCCTCTGTGATTTAACCCAGTATCTAGATGCCAATTTAGGCGCCATTCAGAATTATATTATCAATCTTTAAACATAACAAACATGTTTTTTCCAAAATTGTGGGCAGGCTGGTCATATGTTGAAGTAAAAACATTTGATTTTTAATTTAGAATTTATGCAAAAAAGGAGGGAAAAAAAACACAGAGAAAACAATTTTGAAATCAAAAACATTTTGGAGAATGTTTTTGAAGTTCAAAATCTGTTTTATTTCTGAACAGTCACTTAGATTCCCAGCTAAAAGTTCTCAATATCAGATCTAAATGTAAAAATAATCAAAATTTAGTGTTGCAGTCACATGATGCCCTGTCATACCATGTCACACATACTGTCTAGTGACATCACCTCCTGTGCAGTGTTTTTCAGTTTTCATGGCATTAACAACACAGCAAATCAGATGATCGGGTCCCAATTTCATGGCTCTGCTTACCTTTTAAAAAGCAAAGAATCGGCGCGTACGGAAGCAGGGAATTCCGCGCTTACGTCAAACGTATATTTCAAAGGTTAGCAGGGATTTTTTTTTCTTTTGCACATGAGTACTCCCTTTTACTAGACATTTTGTGCTTACACAGCTACCACAGAAACTCAGTGCTTGCCCTGAAAGTGAAAAATGGTAACCGCTAGTGCAGAACTTGGCAATAAGCAGGTAGCCATGAAATTGGGTCCAGCTGAAAAACCTGTGCATGCCTTTCTAAAATAATACCACCCTCTAGTACATGCACACATTTACATGTATTAACATTTCTTGCAGACAAGTGACAGGCAAATGTAAAATTGCAAAACTTGACTGATACCCAAAGAAGCGTGGAAGTGTTTGGTTGACTATGTTTTGATAGTTTTAGAATGTCAGCCTGGGATTTGGAGACTTCAACTTGGATCAAATGATCAAAGTATACAGTACATAATGTACGCAGTATACTATAATAAAATGGCATTGGCACTGCTTTTAGTATGTGTACATTAATTATCTTACTTCTCTTTAGTCATGTTAGTACACCAACAAATTTCTTGGTTGTTAAAAAATGAACCTCTCAGGGTTTGTCAGAACTTTAATTGTCATGTGTACACACAATTAATAATTGATTTGGGTTTGAACTAAGAAAAATTGACTGGAGCAGGACTTGAACCAACGACCTCCGGATTAACGTACCGGCGCTCTACCAACTGAGCTAGATCCAGCCCTATGTTGGCGGTCTCCCTATTGTCAATATCTTTGTTCTGGGGTGCCAGTCAGAAGCCATTCAATCATTAGCTGCCACTTAGCAAGGGATCACACCCAAGTTTACGATACAACCTGGGAAGCGGCAGCCAAGGGGTTCACCTGAAAAGTATGCGACTTTTTGTATTTAACAATAAACATCAAGTAATAAACCAAAAGGGAAACTGACTCGGTAAATTTTTAATTAATTTAAAATTTACCCAGTCAGTTTCCCTTGTGGTTTATTACTTGATATTTACAATAAATAATTATGCAACTAAACAAGCACAGTTTGGTTTTGTTGTAATTAAAATGTTTCCTTGTTGTACAGTATATAACCTATAAGGCTCTCACCATCAAGATAAATAACATGAATGGAAATTACAAAGAAGACTGTTTTTAAAAGCAAATGGTCTAAAAAAGAAGGTTCATGGGTACATTATGGAAAATGCCCACAAAATTAATTACACCTTATTTGTTTGATGTTACTGTTAGGGAATATGAGTGTTTTAACAAAGATTACATGTACCACTACCATGCCTGAGACTTCAGCATGTAATGGAGGCAACTAACTACCTACATACCCCCTACGAGTAGTCATTGCCATGATGCCCTTTGAAATGTTCCAGAACAAATTGTTCATCAGGCCTTCTTAACTTCCCTGTGGTTGGAATTTCTATTTAGTATTTGTAACAAAAAGGGTGAAGAAAAGGCGAAGTTTGACTTGCATTCAACTTGTAATTAAAATAAAATTGACATTACAATATTGACATTTTATCATTGATGAATGGCAAAATGGCTGACTTATCGTTGTTTATTTGATAAAACAACGCCCGTGCAATTTGGTGCACACAAATGCACCCCTCCCCAAAATGGTAGGTTTATCACGAAACTGGTTAAGCGATTCTCTATGGGGGTTCCTGATGGTAGATTCCTTTACACGACCCGAAAACAACCACTTACCGAGTACGACTCGGAGATGTTTTAGCCGTGTGACGGCATCTTTCTTAGGGTCTAGAAGCTTCTGGGAGGATTTCTTGACATCTCCGTGAGCTTTTTTGCTGAACATGACCGATCCCCTTAGAAGACAGCACGTTCGGAGGCGTACGGTCCCGATGCTCTTCGTAAACAATCCATTCCTATCCAGTCGACTTCCATCGGAAAATGGCGATAACGCGCATGCGTACCTGCGTCGACCCGTGCCAGGCATGGACGCGTACTTTAGCATTCAACAAAATTAGTTCTGGAAATTAAAAATGTATGAGAAATATGCTAAATTTAAAACAGGTATTTAAGAAAGAAAAACATTTTATAAAACGGCTGGGCAAGTATGTCAAACAACAGAAAAGCATGTACATGCTGTTCGTCGTTAATCTTTCACAAAATTGACCGAGCCACCTGTCAAGTTTCTTTGGTAAATAATAGCCATGGGGCCAGCAGGCTGGGCAGCGGACTTACAAAGTTACCGGCCCCTGGATAATCCCGCCCTCCTTGATCCTCCGTGACGATTCACAGGAGACTCCAGCAGCCATATAGGATTGTTTTAAATACAATATAGGGGTCAATTCCCCTACCTCATTCCTTTCCTTACCCCAAATTTTCAACATTATTAAAAAGAAAACTATATTTATATTATGTTGTTGTGTAAATATGGACGACTCACATCAAAGAGACGGTTGATTGCCATAAAATGTAAAGACAACTGAGTATAAATTCAATCCCACGTACACAACCATGAAAAGTGCAAATTCACTTGAATTGAAAAACGGGCAGTCGGGCGGCAGACTCGAAGTCTCAATACATTCATAACCACAAGCACCTCGATTAACATTTTTTTATGATAACTATACAGCACTGTTCATACAAACCGCACCACAAAATTGAGAACGATAATGCCGCTGTTTGTCTTTTCTTTTGTTTTAAATTTTAAAATGAGCGAAAATAGCATGGCCCAATTTCCACATATTTTTTATGACAGACGGATTGTGCTTGATGGGGCAACTCCACGGGGCACCAAACTGGTTAAGTTAGGTGGTTAGGTTGGACTATTTTGTAGGTATATATTATTATTTTTAGGAAAATGAAATATTTGTTACTATTTCTAGTTCAGCTTCTTATTTTTTAACACACTATGGTGATGGTAATAATAACGCAAACCACTGAGGAAAAAACCAATTCAGTTTTGCGCTATTGTATAAAGCATCAGAAACAGGATGACTTTTCTGTAAGTTTTGGACAGACATCTCAGTAGAGCATCATTGAGGGATTCCCATTTGTTTGAAATTGAATGTTTTCTTAAAAATTCTTGTCAAAAACATTGTGGGGTTATAACCCCATCACTATAAACAAACAATTGCACATAAATGCCTATATAGTTCCTAGAGTTTTAAACACCAGTTAGTCTGCAGTATGTCCAAGGACATGCAGGCAATGGAATTACGTCGGTGCCAGGTTACATACAAACACACAAATCTTTCTACCCCATGCAATAACTAAAACATTTTAAGGGTTGTTGTTTTGTTCTTGTTTGTTTGTTTGTAAGTTGTTTTTGTCAGGGCTTATTTTATGGTAGGCCTTTACCGCAAGCAAAGAATTCCGTGAAAAGAAACTACTGCCCTTGGCACCAAAGTGTCATCAACTGCATGTGGAAGTGGCCAGCAAACCTGCTCAGAAAGTTTAGCAGTGCTCAGTGTGGAAACTGTCAAAACCAAAGCCCCCTGAAGTAGGCCTACAACGACACTACCCCCCCCCCCAACTATAGGGCCTACAGCCCTGAAACATTGACCCCTTGGGGATAAAGATGTTATTCAAACAAACATGGCGATGGAGTGAAGATTTCTGATACTCACATGTCGGTCAACTTCCAAGACGTGTTTCCTTAGTGCTCCGTTCAAGCTCAACACCAATCAGATAGCAAAACTTTATTTACATTTGGAGAAGTTCCGCTAGGGCGATAATGGTGTTTACTGGAGCGATGTACCAACAAAAAAACGTTAAAAATATGCCAGGTGGAAGCGCCACTGCCTCTTTTGACAGTTTACTGACATTTGTATTTACCGTAAAACGTGGCAATAAAATGTCTGAACGGAAGCGAACACAGTCTGTCAAGTTTAGTAAACCGTTTCGCGCACGATGAATCACCCTTCCATGGATTTGCTCGTTTCCCCTAGCCCCTCAAAACTTCCCCGAACACCGGCCCATCTCGGCATGAACAAAAAATGTACATGTTTTAGGTTTATTACGGTGACTCAGTCAGTGAAGTTAGCCAGCATAATACAGTAGTGGGTCGGCTGAACCTACAGCAATCTCAGTGACACTTCTTACATGGACATTTTAGGCAGTTACAAAAGAAAGTGATTCATTCATCATCAAGGTCATCTGGGTAGCTGAAAGTCCAGGGAAAAGTATCTGCTTTCATTTTCTGATATCGGTCCCACTAAATGACAGTCGTTATTCAAACTTTTACTGCAAAACCTCGTTTAGAAGTCCGTTTGGCTTTGATGTGAAAGACAACAGATGTTTTAAACCAAGCTAATCGTTTTTCTTTTCCCTTTTAAATTAAACAAGTTAGGACATAATAAGGGCATAACAATGGCACCATTCTGGCGTCATGACGCCCGAGTGCCGTTAGAACAAGGCGCGACTAAAAAAACACGTTGTCTTTCTCCCCATGGAGTTATCCTTCCGAGTTCCGCCAATTTTCTTTCCTTCCCCGCACCCAGGAAAAGTGGCATTGCACCCAATTGCCACACCTGCATCATACGCAAAGAGAAGACAATGAGATAAAACATTGGCTGCCCATCAAAGCAATCGCAACAGCTTGTTTTGCTTCAGGCTAGTTGTTTAATAAACACCGAACAGTCTCAGGAGGCCAAAAAGCGGAGATCGCACACGCCAACCACCCCCCCCCCAAAAAAAAAAATGAAATAAAAATAAAAATACACATGTATCAAGCTATACGTGGTTATCTTGCGTATTGAGCATTTATCGGGTGACTGAGATGATCAGAGTGCCGGCGGCTGTGTCGGCCCAACTATCCATTTTATACGATCAGGTGCTGGAAAAGGTGCTGCCGAATAGGTGCCGGTGTAGGGCGTCGTACCCAACGCATCCGAAAACGTATTGGCAGACAATATTATAGAGGTCAACGGAGTCATCAACTTATTATAATGAGCATAACTCTTGCAGTATACACATGTATCATGCTCCAGTACGCCCCTACACGTCGTGTAGGTTTTCTTGCATCTCGAGTGTTTTACAGCATTGACCCCCCCCTTCTGACCTAACATTCAAAATTCGGTAAATATAATCTTTATTGCGTACAAGGATAAACTTTCAGTTGGCAGGGGCTTCCGGTGCTGCATTACCCGCTCCTCCTCGAAAAACATTACTCTACTTTTCTAATAAATATATGATGGACACTGGCCATCCTAGCATGATTTAATATTTTCCAACAAAAATCAGAACGCAATTATACCGAACAAACCCGTCAATGTATCGAATTCTAAATGTTTTCAATTAACTTCCATCAATGTAGCCTGGACGAGATTAAGAGATGCGTGCGGTTCGTGATCAGTTCTCGTAGCACTTTTTGAAACCACGGCTTTTGGCTGTTGGCTTAGCCAGCCTGTCTAAAGCCTGGTTCGAAAGCACACAGGTTTTCAAGCTCATCAATGAAGGCTAAACCAGAGCCCATGATAGAGTCGTGATTTGGAAAAGGCCATAAAAATTATTGTCAAATCCATCCACACACCGTGCTGTGAAATACTGCCCTCACTTGGCTCTAAAATGTTATATTATGTTGAATACATTTGTTCAAATTGTTCAAACTGAACATACCGAATACTGTTAATTTAACTTTAAACAAATTTAAAAAAAAAATGAAAAATGCAAATGACAGTGACTTTTTTCAAATACTTTATTCATCTTTCTACATGCTGTTTGTAGCACAATTCATAAACTACTTACTTACACAAAAACCACAGTTTCATACAATGATTTGAAATCTCACATGATTTAAGAATGATTTATAAAGACCTGATTAATCAAGGTACAAAATAGAATACTATTTTCTTAGACAAATAATGTAACAAAACGTTTTTCTGGTTATAAAAGTTTGAGTATTTGTGTGCATTTCAAGACGACTGAACCTATACATCCATGTTATTTGTCTATCATGCAAACCAAACCGACACTGGAGTGAAAGATAAAAATATTGATACAAAGGTTTGTCATTCAAACAGGTGTTTGACAGCCAGCTAACAGTACAGATGCCCAAAGCACTGACCAGGGCCCAATTTAATAAAGCTGCTTAAAACACAAAAAGAAGCTAAGCACAACAAAATTATGCTTACCAGAATAAGGTTAGCGGCCAAACCACTATGTCACATGTAGAATTTGTGACTGTATACTGCTCATTTCTGCATGGCAGAAATATGTTAGGCTCTATGAAATTGGGCCCAGTT
>CM021526.1:9310921-9326176 GCA_010994315.2 Pisaster ochraceus | reverse complement strand
AGTAAGTTTGCCTGTTCTCACCTGAAATACTTTTTGGTTCGCATAAACTTTATTAAGTTTGCCAAAGATACCATCCCCTCCCATTGGACTTCTGTAGATGGCAACCGGCTTAGGCTTTTGCTCCCAGACAAGCTGACTGGACTCGACTTTAACTGGTGGCTGCAATCCCTGTTTGAAAAAAAACCCAAATAAACATATTATTTCAATAAATTGTAGATTTTGTTATTATTTATCGCTCATTTTGTTTACACATAAAGGAAGTATTTGGGTTTCACTGCATTGTATTATTCATGCTTTGGGGTTTTGGGGGGCGTTTATCTGTTAATTCTCGAGTTGTTCAATGTGCTTTGTTAACTGATTTTCTGCAATGTACTATGTCTCTCTGTGTTTTTGTGCTCTAGGTTTAGGCCTAAGCTAGAGCACAAATAATTTAAATGAGGGGAGTTGCACTCGACAAGACTTGTTGTTTGTAGACCCCCTGCTGATTTGCTGATATTATGTTCTAAACATAGCGTTGGCCTTGTCCTATTGACTTTAAATATATAATTAATTGATCTGTATGGATGCATCCTTTATGCATTGATGTGGAAATAAAAGGATTGGTGGATGATAGCCAATACAAATTAATTGTTAATTTCTCATCAGCACCTGCATACAAAAGTTGTATTAACCATTATTTACTTTTATAAATTTTTATTAATTCTACTTCTTTACACCCAAAATGAACTAGGGGAGTGGAGGAAGGGGACGGGGCAAAGTCTGAGACAGTAAAATCTAAAATCTTAAAAGATGACACGGCTGTCTAATGACTGAGGGTTTACGTCTAGAAACAGTCGTTAGTGAACTTGACAGTCAATCACTTTGAATAAATATTTTAATTTGGAAAATGCCATATGACCCACACTTTCCAAGGGATTGGTAAGATTTAATATTTATTAACTTTATTTACCTGCAAAGAAAGATTTACAGAAAGATTAAAAATAAGCCATTTCCGAGTCCTAGGTACTCTTGATAATGCTAACTGCTGGAACGCAATTATAGTTACTTTTCGCATGTGTGTGATGGAATGAGTGCTTGAATTTTCTTGTTTTAAAGGTCAAAATAATAAACACTTTAGCTCCCATTTACCAATTCCACGAGTGGAAGTTTTTAAACAGGGGAAACACAGTTTAACTTTCATTAAAACATCTTTTAAAAATCACTTAGAAAGTGAGGGTAGTATACAGCATTTTTTGCAAAAACGTTTTTGACATCAACAAATTGTGTGCGAGTCCACTGACAACTACCATGGTGTGACACATAAAATGTCACCATGGACATACGTCAGCTACTTTTTAAAATGTTTTTTTTATTGTTAAATACTGAGAGATCAGTGAAGGTGAAATGAAAACATCATTTAACATGGTATTAATCTAGACCCAGTAAGTAACTGTGCCGCTGTACTCCTTTTTTCAAAATTTGTCATCTTCAGTCGTACTTAACTTAAGTCTAAAGTCGTAAAGATAAACAACTTAACAAAAGGAGTACAGTCTGGGTCTACGGTCTAGTAAGTATTATTTAATCCCACTATAGTTGCGATAATCGTAACCCTCCATCCATCCTTCCAACGATTATCGCAACTAGTCCCACCTCTGAGTAGTGTGGTGCCGGGGCTAGTTAACTTGAGTTGATGATGATTAAACAATAACTTTTATTATTTAACAGAATCAGAAGTTCATGAACTTGAAATTAAGACTAAGAGTAAGACTAGCTAGAGTAAGAAGACACATGAGTCATGACTCATGAGAATCTCACAATTTGCATCATAAACTTACTGCTGGAGAGTATGCCATCTCTGGAGTTGCAGGTCCAACTCGACCACCCATCGGCCTGAACTTGTAAGCCATTATATAAAGTTAATTATTCCGCCTTTAAGCCAAGGAAAGCAGTATAATCTCGTTAACTTATACCAGAGTCATGGAGTAGGAAGTGCAGTTGGTAGGGTTGCGCACCGCCGGCGAATTGTTGTAAGAACATTTCCAAAAAGTGGGGGCGCTATTCCTCTTTACGATTTTTTGTCTGGTACCCAGAACCACTTCAGATATTTTAAGTTGCTTATACTGGCATGGAACCAGTTCATACATGCAAAACGCAAAGAGAGGCCGACAAAGTTATTTTGTGCGGTGAACGAAACAAGAACGCAGGCATTTAATCGTATAAATAGACAATGAATAGGGTATTGGTAAGTGAATCAAGTTAATTTTCACATTAACAATTACTTTAAGCTTATTTGGGGAGTACATGTAAACTAAAGTAATGGTCATTTTGTCGTAAATGAAAGCATGAATGTAAGCCACGGCATTTATGACTGGAGCAGTGGAGGGAGTCGTTTTTATGTGTGTAATTGGCCGCGAGGGCGCCCTCCCAAACGGATATCAGTGTATCGCTTGCACTTCTTCATAATTAAATTGTTCACATTGATTCTGTTCCGCCCCAGCTTGACAATCGTCCCAACTATAGTTGGGATCGCAGTAAACACAAAGCATGAGCACCCCATGAATTAATTAAACAATAATATATAAAGTATCATTCATAGTATGAAGTGTTAAACTAAGACCACTTTCCCTTCCTTCATTCCATTGAGAATATTTGAGATTAATTAGAATTTTGGATTTCCAAGAGAAGGGAAATTAAATGCGTGGGCCTACTTCGAGACAGCGTCACCTGGCATGAGCATGAGGCCGCTGTCAAAACCCTCTGAAAACACTATTTACGACGAGTTAGCGGTACATTATGAACGATGTGCTATCATTCCAAACCTTGTCCTGGGCACCGGCTCGCGACCGGCTCTAGCTCTGTCATGACAGTTTTGACATGAGTTTGTATAAAAAGCAGAGACCCGGGTGTGAAATAAAGAATCTTGTTGATTAGCGCCGATCGCATCAGCTTGGGCGTCTTCATGCAGTTACACAGTAATCCATGTATGATCGATCACGGTGTCCTGTTGAACTCTATGGGCGATCCCAACTACAGTTGGGATGCCCCAACTTTAACACTAAAGTTGGGACCAGTCCCAACTATAGTTGGGGCAATTGTCAAGTTGGGACGGAACGATTTAAATTCATTCTTGTCATGCTTTTAGTTGGAGCATGAAGTTAACAAATAAGAAGTAGTTAATAAATATTTTATGTATGAAAAAAAAAGCTAAAACAGTACTGTAGTCTAGAGAAGACGATAGTCAATTAGTTATATTAATAATAATATGAATGATCATCATGATGATCAAATGATAATTAATTGTACGTAAAGGTCAGATTAATAGGGGTCATACATTTTAGGCCTCTGTAACGCTATATGAACATTTCAAAGTGGTGATTGAATGATACTAGTTCAACATTTTCTGGTCTTCAGCCAGCAATAATATCAGTTTCCTTTGTACTACTAGTACTACTACTCATCAAAAACTTTCTCAACACACTGGTGACTGTACTTACATTCACAATACTTGTGCATAGTTTCCGTGGAATTACATGCAAAAACTTCTACTAAAAATGAAGTTTCTTGCTCAATAAGTGTTTTTCACTCAATTTAACAGATGTTGAGGTCCCTGGTGCCCCAGGCCAGGTCAAACTTCTCCACTAGTGCTAGGTCACAGCTTCAAAGCAAAATCAAGGATGGCCAAACCAAGTTTCAGGTGAGTTGAAATGCTGTCATTAAGTTTAGAACAAATAAATCAAACAGAAAAGCGGAGTCTCAAAGTTCTTCCTCAAGAAGGGTCAGTGAATTCTTTCTACACCTTCATAAAAAAAAGTCGAACCATGTTTTGGGAGTGTTACCTGGCTCCAAGGCAAAATCCAGGTTATTTTGATCATGATTATCAAGGCCATCTACTGAACATGTAAGCCTTCCGTAGTATTTCTGAAAATAAACTACATTAATTGGAGTACAACAAAATTTAAATTTTCTACCACCAGTCTATAAATGTTATTGTCATCTAAGCTATTGTTGCCCGCAAGCCAAATTCACAATGCCTTGATTGATTAATTTTTATTAGCTCGGCTAAATGCATCTATCTCCAGCAAATTTCCCGTTGAACACACAGCAAAAAACAATTGCATTTCTAGATTGTACAAGCACTTTGAAGTGAACCAGCTAGCGCCCCCTTCTTTATATCTGTTGACAGACTGATAACGGAATTCCAGTTCATCTGAAAGGCGGCGTCATAGACACATTCACCTATACCACTATCATGGGACTGACAGTGGTCGGCACGGCATGGACCTGCTACTCCCTGTACGATTACTCAATGCCCAAGAAGTAGCTGGTCCCCCCTCTCCTTGTAAAACCCACATTGCTTTGAAAGGGTTCCCTCAACATGTCCCCCTTTTTCCTTCCCCCTCCTCCTCGTCCGTGTTTCTGTAGACCAATGATTGGCAGAAAGAGGCAGCCAAAGCTGGAAGGAACGTCGATCCCAGAGTTCGGATAGCCTACAATGCAGCCATGAGTATTGCTGGAGTCTGTTTTGCCTTCCTGGGCTACGCTTTCTATCTTGCTGCTGGTAAAGCTGAGAAAGCGAGAAAAACTTGAACAATTATAGGAAAAATAAACCATACCAGATTTATACATATCTAGCATTTATAATGATTCAATCTGCCATTTGTGTAACTATTACATCAATGCTGTCGGCAGTGATCATGAAAACTTGAAATTTATATCCTTTACATCGCACACAGATAAAGGTTTGAAATGTACAATTTCACACAGCAACAACAAAATGAAGCCATGGTTGGCCAGTCCTTTGCCCAATAAATCTTTCTTCATTAGTGCATTCGTAGAGCAATGGCCATTGGTGGAGTCTTGTAACTTTTACCACAGAAATGTAAATCATCCCTGCATTTCTGCTTGAGAGTAATATAAAAATCACATGGTAAGCAATGCATATTAAACCAATTTTATCTCATCACTGTCCATTTTTCTGCCTATCTTTAGTCAAGATGTTTTGAGGAGCCTTATTTCATCGCAATGCTAATATTACACAAATTTAATTTTAGGGGAGTTTTAATTGTGTTTGCATGTTACTGTATAAAGGAGCATCCTTGTGTTTGAATATGAAATAGATACAATATTGATGTGAATTGATCACAAATCTGCAAAAGCATGAGTCTTCTTTTAAACAAATTGTCAATTCAACTGGAAATCGTTTATTTATTTTCCAATAACTCTACGTCTTTTTTTAAAGAAAAGGAACAGTCAAGTTGTATGACAGTATGATTTTATAAAAATGTCCAGGAATGATACTTTTATTCATTATCAGTAATATTCATAAGATGGAATAATTGGTTCTAAACAACAGTATCATAAAACTGCTTAAGACTCTAAGCAGCTCTGCTAAGCAGAATCAGGTTACCAGTCAGAAAGCTATATCATTCTGTGAAACTGGTTCTCATGTGATTTCTGCCTGGCAGTTGAACGTGTTTGGAAATACAAGTACTGCTCATGACTGGAAATTTGAAAGTATAGCAACCAAACAACTGCAGCACAGTGACACTGAATCTTTTCCATATGTTGCATTACTCTTAAGCATGATCAGTTTGTATGACCATCCATCAATAATTATGTGACTGGCTCTGGCAAAACAATGAACTCAGAACTTTGACCCAATTTTCAAAAGTGCGATATTGGTATTTATCATGGAACATTCCCAATCTCCAATTGGTCATTTGGGCTCGTTTTTGTCCTTGTTATGGCTCAGCTGTTACTAATGTTGGGCATTATTGTAAATGCGAAGAAGTTTCGAGTTTTGCCAGAGTGGGTTTCATAATTCTAGGATAATTCTAATTTGACATGGTGTGATTGCAACTGTAAAATTGTTCTTGAAGCAGTAGGACTACACATATTGGATGATACTTATTTTGTTTGTAATTCATGATTGATAGGACTGGTACATGTTGGAAGTGTGTTAGTAAATTGGAATAAAGTTTCACCTTCATATATTAGAGTTTTTGTTTTGGGTTTTTCTTTCTTTCTGTTTTCTCCTGGTTTATGTTTTAGTTCAGTAATACGAAAGAAATGAAGAACTAGCTCTTGCAAACTGTTCATAAAAATGATAGAACATTGTTGTGAATCTTTTTAAGCGAAAAATGTCGCAGTCATTGGCCTTCTGTCTCTAGAGTAGCGTGGTCTCACAAGATTTATTAACAATTCAGTTCCACGTGTGGCAGCAGTTTTACCAGTTTCCATTGTTTACGCAGTTTTAATTGTTTACGCAGTTCTGAGCAAGAGCACATTAGGTAGAACAATGGATTTACTTGGTAAGTCTGCTGCCACTAAGCATCCCAAAAGTCCCCCATTGGAATCCCGTTGGTAAGTCATTGCATCACACGTGTTCTTATCCGCTGAATGTTCAAAGTTTTTCCTACTTCTGGCTCCCCAGCTGGCATACGTTAGTGGGTAATTACCCCCAAATCACCCATTTCATCACTCAAGAGCATTTCTTAACAGACACTTAAAATTCAGAGAAGACCCCAAGTCTTCGAAGAAGGTATGTAAAGGCCAAGTCCAGTTAGTAAACTTTTCTTGCATAAATTATTAAAGAAAAAACTAGCTCAATATATGGGCTTCTGGTAATCAGTGGAGCCAGTTTGCATGAAGTAGGTGTGGCTTACAGTGAAATTACGTCACAGTTCTGATGAGGAGACCTGATTATCCACAGGAGATACAAGAAGTAGAATGACGTCATGTCAACTGAAACCAATGTAATTCCTCGGATAAAGTTAGTTTCACATTAAAAGGAACTTGATTGTTCAAGGAACATTAATTTTGAATATGTGTCAGAAACATGTATCAAGTCTGATTTTTTTTTTAACAACTGATGCAATTTGTATTATTACATTTACTTCAATATTTGATGCCCTATGCAAAAATCAGGCACTTCTTGGTATTAGTGAAATGGCATTAAAAGTAAAGACAAATGAAACATCAGTATTGATATCGATGTGATGTGATGTCTCAAACAATCTTCACCAGGGAGTTGAGAAAACCTTAGATTTGGGGTCCTAATTAGGTGGTATTCAAAAACTCTTATTCTCATCTATTTGGTGAGAAATTAAACCCAGTTTTGAGTTTTGGTGGAAGTGCCTGGTCTGAGCACGGAGCATTATGTACAATTCAAAATAATATTGGAAATAATAAATTGGTGATAATTACGCTGCAAGGTTTGGTATAAAATTATCTGTGAGTGACTAATCATTCTTTTTAGAAAGTCCTGCTAAAATACAGTATTTATTTTATTGCCTAGCCAGGCATTATAAATAATGATTATTGATTTTAATATAAACACAAACCATCATACAGGCAACCCGAAAAATTGATCCCTCAATTTAAGAAAGCTTAAAAAAAACCGTATAATTCTAAAAAGGTTAATTTTTGTGTCCTATCCCTTTCATGGAACAATGTGCTCATGACATAGAAAAGACTAGGCTGTTAATTTTTCTTCTCTTTTTTAAATAAAAAAATCAAGCCGAACTCAAACCCATTGTCTTGATGCCACCACATTCAAAGCATCAAGTGATCATGTAACTGCTTGCATTATCTTTAATCAATTAGGTTTTGAGAAATTGACGAACTCAAGGCCAGACAGAGGGCCACACGAGATGACGGCTGCAAATGAAAATACACAAATGTATAGAAAATGGAAAGGTTAGGGTCGGGAAGATATTTGTTCACATTTCTCTTTAATTGGAACAGATGATAAGACAGTGGACAACAAAATACAGGTTGGGAGTTCCTAAAAGCTAGCCGAATAGCTCAGAGAGTCTGGTTACAGTTCTTATTCTAAACTCTATAATTACCGGTGACTGTGGGTAAATCGGCAGCCGTGTAACTGCTAAAATACAACGGTCATTTGTTTACTCAAATATCTGAATTATTCATATACCCAACCTGCCCACTTCAAACAAGCTTCTTTGATAAGGAAATTGTGGGATGAATTATTCATGATTCGTTGACCGCATGTTATCAGCACTAAGAGATCTGCCCCGTATGGAAAGGTAAACAACACAGCGGCGGTGCAACCATGACAACCGGCTGATTGTGTGGCTTGCTGTATATTGTGCACGATTTATGATGTGCGTGGTGTGCGTGCGGAAATGAGTACGTGCTGGGGGAAAAATCTTGTCCAGTCTGGTCACAAATGTACCGAATTTGTCTGTTCTTCTAGAAATCCTCACACATTTTCTGCGAAAGGTATACTTCTGTGATATGAAGATCCACCAGATCGCCAATCCGTCTGCCCGGGATTTATCCGAATGGAGCGTTAATTGTTACACGGGTACGTAAGTGGACACCTGCCCCTGTAACTGTACGTCTGAACTCCGCGGAAGCTTTTCTCAGGTGTCCAAGGATACACGCGGTATTAATTGGATCGTCAAGTTTCGCGTTTTCGAATTGGGATTCTCTGCTGTGAAATTTGAGATTTCGTCATATTCAAATTACCGTGTTAATGTGGACGTTTGTTACTCTGGGTGTAGAAATCTAGAATCATCGTCCGAGCAAAGACTGATCAAAGTTAATCCCTGATCTCGATAACTCGAATTTTATTAGTTTACTCAACGATATATCCATGAAAACACCCGATAACAACGGCAAGTAACCTACTTCTTTTCTAACATGCTCTCACATTCATAACTTCAAAAATCTTACAATTGGAGAGGTAAATATTTTCACAAAATGCCGATCGCACAGACACGGCTGGAGATTCTCCAGGTCCACAAATTCCTGCAGTGCGTTCGCAACCAGGACAAGGAACAAATTGAGAAACTCTGCTCACACGGAGTGCCACATTTGATCAACTACAGCGAGCCGAACGATGGGGAGACGGGGCTGCACCTGGCCGCCCGAGTCAACGATGAGGACATGGTCAAGTTTCTGCTGGAGCTCGGAGCTCACCCGAACGTGGTCGACTTGAAAGGCAGAACTGCGGCAATGAGAGCTGCTGAGTTTGGACATGTGCAGACTTTGGAAGTTCTTGCTACTGCTGGATCGGACATGAAAATCAAAGATGCCGAAGGAAAAGGTATATTGCTTTGTGACCTAACTTTTTGAGAAATGAGACTTACTACTGGTTAATTATTACATATTGGATGTTTTGCCAACTCTACGATTCAGATTCAGGTACCACAGGTTTAGTTTTAAAATTGTGGATACAAACTTCTTTTTTTTCCTTCGTATGAATCTTATCTGTCATTCATTTAAAATATCAGGGAATTTTAGTCGTAGCAAAAAGGAAACAAACAAAAACCATTATAAATTACCCTTAATGTTTTACTTTGCACTTTAGACAAATATTGGCATAACGATAACAAGCAAAGGATTGTGTTTGGGTGGTAGTGAGGGGGGGGGGTTCCTATTTGACAAACCATTCTTAAATTCCATCAGACTGGAATTAACCAAATTACAAAGTAACTGCAATAAACAAACAGGTAAAAGTAAGTCAAAAGTTTTTATTGAATTAGGATTACAATTAAACAAGCAAGACGTGCTGGAAGAATATTTGTTTGTTAACAAACAATCTCCAGTTAAAAGCAAGAAAGAATTACCAAGTGAGGCTTCACTGTGTTTAGGTAGTTTTTGTTCAACTTGCTCTATATTTGTATTTTTGTTCTCTTTGTCACCAGGCATCCTCTTCTACTGCATCCTGCCAACCAGTCGCCACGCCAAATGCACACAGATAGTCTTGGAGTGCAATGCAGAGTGCAACAATGTAGCCAACGATGGCATGCCACTCCTAGTCCTAGCGTGCATGGATTCGATAGAAAATGAAAAGATATGCCTCCAGTTTCTGGAAAACAGTGCCGACCCCAATGGTGTTCAACCGGTAGGTTTCCCTTATGGCGCTCTTGATGAGCAGGTTTTTATGAGAGTTGGTTTCAGTTGCCATAAGGCTGTCTTGAGAAAGGATGTGTGAAGGCATCCCTGGTTGTCTCCCAGGGGCTAGACCCGATTAGTGAGCATTCTCTTTTTAGTTGTTGTTCACGCTGCAGTAATTCAGGTTGTGTGTTCCATTATGCCAGTTGATTTTCATTTATCCAGGCATTATATTTTTTATCTGTTTGCCCTCAGAAAAATCAGGGCAATTATGATTATAATAGCTTGAAAAAACCTATGAAAACCTATGGTATACCCTGTGAACATCTATAGGTCAGCTGTTTTTCTCAATATAAATTTTCCTACTTTTTGTCCCAAGGGCCTGTTTACAGTATTTCGTTATAAACAAAACCAAATCCAAGGAGACTCAAATTAAACCAAAGAAAAAAAATTATGAGAGCAAAATGACTTTGCTTATTTCATTACTTTTATTTTTATTTCCATTAGATCATTATTACTTTCAACCAAAGTAAACATTTTCCCAAATTGTAATCAGGGAAAACACATCAAATGGAGACTCTTAGTCATTCAGAACAATGAAAAAGGGCGGTGAGTGGGACACCCGCTATCGTCTCAAACATTTCCCATTCACTCCAAAAAACCTTCAAAAGTAACAAAGTTATAAACTAAATTACTATTGGCACTTACAAAGGGACATTCATGTGAGTTTCAAGATGGCTTCCTGTTTATAACTTTTCAATAATTTGGAAAACCACTGTGAAAATATTGACCTACAAAAAGATCCCACCTGAATAACTGTACCCTTCTCTCTTGACACAGTCCTCCAGCAAGACACCCTTAATTGAAGCAGCACGAAGTGGAAGCCTAGCTGTCGTCAGAGCAGTCTTGACCAGAGGAGGACAAGTTAACGCCATGGATAAGAACAAGAGGACAGCTGCCCATCATGCGGCAATGAACGGCCATTTTGACGTCTTGCGCCTTCTGTCTAGCTACGGTGCGGACCTCAACATGCAAGATGTTATTGGAAACAACATGATTCATTATGCAGCTGAAGGGGGCTTCGCCAATTGCTTGAAATATTTGTCACAGAGAGGTAGGTTTTTAGTAAACAGCATGTTAAAACTAATGACATGTGTGTTAATGAGTGGAGGATGAGAACATTCACTGTGATGCCATGTTCGAACCATGTGTGCAAGGCAATTAAAAAAGAAGAAGATTTCAACACAATTTCAAGCAGCTCAGAATCAATACAAACTGTTTTACCATGAAATGCTCAAAATCTTTGTTTATCTCTTTTTTCAATAGTTACTATTACTAAACAACATAGCATCCAGAAATGCATGTTTTTTTCAACCTTGCAGGCTTTTGAAACGTACATTCTGTGTTCCTCAAATATTTTAGTCCTAATAATTACAACTTTCAAATGTTTATTTTCACAGGATGCAAAGCAAACCTTAAGAATGATGATGGCCTCCTTCCCAAAATTATTGCCAAGAACAAGGGCTTCAAAGACGTCATGAAGGAGTGCCGCAAGGCAGAACGGCTCTCCAAGAAACTACAGGGTGGCGGTAAAGCACCAGCAGAAGCCTGGGCTGTAAAAGTCTACGACTGGAGCTTTGAACATCAGACCAAGCTTCTGGAGAGATTCCAGGGTATTGACACAGATGGTAACGAGGTGATATCAAAGGATGATTTTTACGACTCGTTAGTGACGCTCGAAGCACCCATAGATGAGGACAGTTTTAAGACACTCTTCCTGCAACATGACAAGACGAAGGAAGGAGTAATCAACTACCATGAATTCCTAGCCGGGAAGAAATACGTCCATAAAACTTACCTCATGTCAGCGTTCGAGAAGAAGGAAAAGAAGAAAAAGGGTAAGAAGGGAAAGAAGAAGAAAGGCAAGACGAAGGTCCCGATGCCGATATGCGTTGGCGTTGAGGGCGCTAGAACTGAGTACGGCGAGCCCCCAGAGCACCTTATACACAGACACGTACCGTTCACAGATACAGGACGTTTTGATCGCGATCACCCACCAGACCACCCGATACAGGATGACTCGGCCTGGTACCTCCACTTCCCAGAAAAGACGTATATTAATATCACAGATGCAACCAAGATGACAGACATTGACTCTCTGAGGCAAGCTTATACACACGGCCGGTCGGTCAACACCCAGGATAAGTACTACAAGACGGCACTGATGGTCGCTTGTGCTCACGGCAATGTGCAGATGATGAAGTATCTATTAGATAACGGGTGAGTGGATTAGACTCAGGCTGGCTGTATTGTGGTATTTGCAGTGGGTCATGGTCGAGCAGTTTAGTGCACTGAACTCGTCAAAAATAAAAGCGGTTGAGAATGAAATACTTCCACGGGCAATTGACAGTAGGAATTGAAAATTTTCAATCATTGTATCATGCCTTTGAAGCTAAAACTAGTTCAACTAAATTCTCAAGTCGTACATCTATAGGCATATGACCCGGCGGCAGGAGGGGGACAACTGCCCTCCAAAATTCGGGCGAAACAGAGGGGAAAATTGGGGCACAGCAAGAAATACTTTTTATTCAGTATTATAAATTAGTACTTTATGTTTTTATCTGTGTTAAATATTTGGGCAAATCATCCCCACTGCCCCCCTTAACCAAAGAGTCCCTGTGCTTCCATGCTTGTGCAAATCACCTTGTTAATGTTGTACCAGTAGTCATCCAACATTGGTTTCAAACAACGTTTCATTTTGTTGTTTGTCCCGCAGTGCCAACGTCAACTGCCAAGACAATTTCAGATGGACGCCATTACATCACGCCTGCCTCTCTGGCCAGCTGGATGCCGTCCAGCTTTTGGTGCACCACCAGGCTGACATCAACGCCCAAGCCATGAATGGCGGGACACCCTTGATGAGAGCAATACAGACTTCCTCACCGGACATTGTGTCATTCCTCATTGAGAAAGGATGTAATGTCACATTGGAAAACAGAAAAGGTTAGTACTGATGTGAATTTAATAAATTTATGAAATCTTGATCAGGGGAGAGAGTTATTGCTGAAAGAAAAAAAGAGTCTGAAACTAGGATCTAAATGTTAAACAGCATGTTTAAAAACTTGTTGGTAACCCCATGAGTTATAGATCTCAAAGAGCACTTGGGAACAGTGTGCCCAGCACTGAGATAGATCAAAATGCTTGATATTTAAAGACAAAAAAATGGTGGCACACAAGAAAGTCTGAATTCAGATAAAAGTTTGAAGTTTTTCCTCCCGTGCTAACTGAGCTGCCCAGCTGGGCTGGGTGGTGGGTAATGCGCATCTCTTCTGGGGAGGGTTGGTCTGCTCTTTTTTTGTCAGAGTGGCTTTGAGAACCAAAATGGTCAGCCACTTTGAAATTGACTTGTTGTCATTATTGGCTTTCCCTGCCAGGGTTCTTTTCTTGTTGTTGTTTGTTTTGGTTTTTAATAGTTTCTATTTATTGTCCTTTTGTCAGGTGATAATGCTTTTGATGTTGCCAAGTGGTGGGCGGACCCAAGAGTCCTGGAGATCGTTAAAGCCAAGTTTGATACGATTCCCCAGCCTAAGGAAGGGAAGAAGGGAAAAGGCAAGAAAGGACGAGGGAAGAGTGGTCAGAAGAAGGCCCCAGCGAGGGCCCAATCTGTGCCGCCCATACCACAGGGTGGGATGACAACGCAAGTGGTAAGGATCCTTCTCAAGTTTTTAAAGCAACTGTGGTTTACAAAAAAAATGCAAACAAGTACTCTTTTTTTTAAAAGCCGTTTTGACTTTGGGGTGGCATGGTTGGCTGGTGCGTAAAGCGCTCACCTCTCATCAATGTGACCCTGGTTCATTTTCTGGCTAAGGCCATATGTGAGTGGAGTTGGTTCTCTCCTGTGCCATGAGGGTTTTTCTCAAGGCCCTCCGGTTGTCCTCCCTTCAGAAAATTCAAACACTTTCAATCTCTGGCTGTGCTCCCTGGTCATATACTGGTTGATGTAGCTGGCCTACGGGTCAAAAATGTGTCCTTTGCAACTCAGCTTCTCAGCTGGGAGGAAAAAAGGTTTAGCCTCACAAAAATGTTTAGACAACAAAACGATAGAAAAAAGATACAAATAAAAATGCAAAGGATAGCACAGTAAAGTCTGAAGTTTGAGGAATAAAGTTTGACGAACTTTGAAATAAAGATTTACTGATGATTATTGGTCTATCCCACAGCAGTCTGATTCTCCTACCGTCACCCCCCGTGAGAGAAAGGGGTCAGTCTTGAGAGCTGCATCGGCCATGGCTGGAGGTATTGAACATCCTGAAGATATCACCTACATCCCGTTTGTTGCATGGAGCAACGTACCAAACACTAGAGAGCTCATCGTCAAGAAAGAGCAACGACGGATGCGATTTGGTGACGGGATCGACTTCCCCGACTTCAAGATGCCCTTCAAGGAGCACTTCATGAAGAAGTCGGAGGCGTTGGGCGGGGTCGATTCGGATGACGATGATTGAGGTGGAGGAAGTGTAGGACAGTCACCAAAGTGATGCAATCATTCAGTCAAGCATTGAATATGCTGTACAGCATAAAAAACATTGTGATAGACTTTTCATTATGCTACGGGTGTTGGTGTCAGGTTCCCTGCCTGCATAGGGTAAATGATGGTTCCAAAAGTCATTTCATGACAAGGGAACAGGCTATTTTTTTTTATTCAGCCTTAGTTGGGCTATTCTAAGACGGTGTCTGAATTAGCAGCCGCGGCTATGGCTGTTGCCAAGGGTGTTGCTATGGACCTCCTATGCTTCAATGCATGTTCATTGATGATTAAGTCGCAGCCTTAGGCTGTGTCTGAGTTGATGGCTATGGCTTGAACTGCATCAACTTACATACAAATCCTTGTACATGTATAGACCATGTGACCTTTGTTTACCAAAAGAGTGACCCTGTACTTTCCCTGGCCATTTTGGCCGGTGAGATACTACACTGCTTATTTTTATGGGAAATTTCACATTTTGTGCCATAATTTCTTCATTAATTCAAGTGACATAAAAATATCAGCTGAACAAATTTTGAGATGTGTCCCCCCCCCTTTATTCATATCAGTCAGCTTAAGATTTGATACTTTCTTCCATTGAGTTTTGATAAATCGTGCCTGCAAAGGCTCTGTGGCTCTTTTGTAAACTGTGATGTCACTGGTCACATGGTCTATACAAATGCATTACAATTTATCGAATAGTTTCAGAACTTAAGTTTGTGGGTGCAGGTAGATGGATAAAAGCTTTTTAGAGAACAAGAATTTTTACATTTTTTAATATACTGTACACAGAAAGGCACATATTTTAATGCCAATGAATAATTTTGTACAATCATGAATAATTTATTTCTGTAATATGTCCAGGTGTACAAGCTTTTTGAAATGAT
>CM021526.1:9249206-9265628 GCA_010994315.2 Pisaster ochraceus | reverse complement strand
TCCCTCATCCTCAAGAAAAAATCAATACAGTGGTCACAAAATCCCATTGTATACTAAATAACCAAGAATACTGTTCTTGGTCAAAGCAGATTGCAAAAAGCAATTACCTTTAAGTTTTGTGGCAATCCCCAAAGTGCCCCCTTTACCACAATTACATCACTGCTGCTTCATTTCTACTGATCCCAAAACCACACACCAATAACCCCTACCCATCTAATCCTGTGGTTTTTGAAGTACCACAGTGACCTCATTTTGGGGGTGTGCACAGCCCTTTCGACAACAGTCTACCACTGTCAGGTCAAATGAGGTCATGGGAATAAGCACGTGCTGCTGATGCTACACATGTAAACGTGGCCATGTGCTGTGCACATGTTTGGTGTCTAGAGCATTTTTGGCGGGCTCTGATCGGATATAGCACATGGCGGTGGTGTGCTAATTATGGCTCTATACTCATCATACCGTAGTAATAGGAAGCATACACTTTATCATCAGAGCAAATATAGTGCAATAATTCAGTTTGTTTCCTTTTCACAAAACCATCCATTTATTGGTCTTGAACCAATAAATTTCATGGTTGATACTGAAACCGCCTCCACTAAAAAATAAGCTGTAAAGATGTGACTACATGTATACATTTAGAAGTCTTGAATGACTCCCAAGTCAGACTCGGACTCGAGCCAGAACTCGAGTCACTTTTCTGATAACTTCAACTCAGACTTGAGTCACAATGATCAATGGCTCAGACTTAAGACTCGGACTCAACCATCTAGACCCAGACTTGGGACTCCAACTTAATTTTTGCAACTTAATCATTTCTTGCAAAGAGTGAATGGTGGAATTTCCCTTTTGAATGGCCACATCTGTTAAATGAGTTGTTAACTCCAGGGATTCATTTTATAATTCAACCAGCCTCAATAAAACCCCAACAAGTAAAACAAATGGACTGTCGGTGTTTAAACATTGCTTATTTTGGAAAGGTTTTTATATTGAGTAACAATTGATGAGAAGTGAAGCCCACAAACTCAGTACTGCTGAATTATGTGTCTTAATTTTTTTTTTTTTTTTAGAGATACTTTTGAAATTAAATGACTTGTGACTCATGACTCGAACTCAACCCAAATGACTGATGACTCAAACTCGGCCAAAGCGTCTTGTGACTTTGACTCGACAGAAAGGAATTGTGACTCAGGCACCCCTTCGACCCAAATGACATGGACTCTCACTCGACCCAGATGACTTGGGCTTTGGACTCACTCTGGACCCAACTGACTTAGGACTTGGACTCAGACAAAACTGAAGATTTGAATACAATTGTGAGCCTAAAAATTTAATAAAAATGAAAATGTTAAAAAGGATTAGACCTGCCCTGGACTAAGCCAACAAAACTGCCCTGTTAATGATTGTTACAGTCGTCTGTTTGGTGTGCCTGTCTGTAGACTCTGTACGCCAGGTGAAAATATCTCTAGACCCAGTCGTTACTTTTCAACATCCAGATTGAGAACGATGTGGCACAAACATAGTTCACCTGTATGTTTAAATAAACATGTCTGGCTTTTTGTCAGCCTGTTAAATGCACGCTAGTAAACTTCATCTTCTAGTACCCTGAAGGCTGCGGGACAGCCTCCCCTTGGAGAGGTAAAATCTTGATTTCAATCACCGCAAAAGGAAAATTTCAGGGGGACTTGCTGCAATGATGGCAATCACACACACGGTAGACCCTAGTTTTTATTGACGCCTCATTTATGGCTTGGGGGATAGACTCTGTCTATCCTATTGAAGCCTTCCTTCGCCTCCTCCCTCTCTCAGCCTGTCTGAAACGGTGCTGTCCCCACAGCGAGGTATTCCGTCCCGTTGTAACTAATCCAGTGGAGAAAAGCCTTGAGTAGTAGTATTACAACAGAATGGCAAACAGGAACACATTTTAAAGGGTGTTTAGCACTGAGCATGCTTGGCAAATGGTAAAAATAAACAAGTTTGGCGTGCGTATATTGAATCTTCTTTTGTGCAACATCTCTGACGCAGACCGATTGTCAACAGGAAAACTGTGACTGTTTTCTTCCCAAATTTCTTTCTTTCTTCAACTGGTGGTGTGGGGGTCATTCACATCTCATAGGGTAATTCTAGCGTTATGCAGGGAGCGTAAGGTCTCTTGAGTACTAAGTAGGTTCCCACATCAACTGCACAGAATCATGCATTTAGTAAAACAAAGATGGTTGTTCAGTAAAAGTTCTCAACAAAAATTATAATGTCAAATATACTGGGAAATGTTTACGTCATCACAAAAGTATGTGTAAACTAAGAGTACTGTGGTTAACATTGACTGAAGCTCAAAACATTTCACACAGATATGCTTAAAAAATACTTGGTCACTTTCACTTTCAAAGTATTGGGCTGAAATGTTTTGCAATTGGTGTGTTTCCTAGTAAGTCACTTACAAATTTTTACATAAATTTGGAAAAATTCTTTCCCCAAAAAATATTCGGTACAGCAAACATACACATGTAGTTAGTATAAAAAAGGTAATAAGAAAAATGCATTTTAATAGCCAATTTGCATGGGAGATAAAGAATATTATTTGTGTTTTACTCATACACCGATGTGAAAAGCACTGTATACTCAATACTTTCCCCGAGTCCTTCAAAAGAATGTAAAAGGTAGATTACTTGAGTGGGGTTCGAACCCACGACCTTTGCCATTCTAAAGCAGATATCTTACCACTAGACCACCGGTTTTCCCCAGTACCTAGAGGCAGTTTGAATCCTACATTTTAGAAATCCTCATCCTACATAATTCGAATCCTACAAATCGTGGGTACCACAATGGTTTTGCGATAGATTTTAATAAGATTTAGAATCAACAAGAGGAGCTCCGATTGTAAATCAAGTGGGTTGTAATAAGATTTCCCTTAATGATTCTTGAAAAACGATGTCACAGATGAACAAATCTCAAGAACATCACGTCAGCTCCGCACCTATCATCAAGTACAGTTACATGTAATACCTGAAAGGCCAAGGTCACTTTTCTTGATGGCTGCTTTCAGTACAATTTCAGAATGTACTATAGTAAATAGAAACAAAATCTCAGGGGTACAATGGCCACGATGGCTAGAATTGCGCCAGGGCAAAAAAAAAACACTCTTGGATTCCGACTCCGTGTAAATCAAGGAAATATGTAGAGTAAATAATCAAATACAGTTAAATTGTAAAAAATGAACCACTACACGTAGAAATCATGCACAATTCAGGCAGACTGAATTTTGCCTTAAAGAACCAAGGGAACAATGAAAAAGGCTTTCCTTTTGTTGAATTGCAACAAAACAAATAAAAAAAGGTCTTGGGTAGAATAAGGAAATTGAGCGCATCTTGTTTAAAATGAACTCTGAAAAAGTAGTCCGTTCATTGACTGACTTTCACTGTGACAGAGGGCGATGAACCCATGTCCTAACAACACTGTGCAGTGTTGTCTGGACTGCCTTATACCACACAGATCTCCCTGTGCATTTAAGCTAGAGTATCAGGCCAAACCAATACGCACACATTGTTGGCAGACACACGTGAATTGCGGCCGATGCGAGAGAAAAAATTTAGACATCTTTCCCCCCCCCCCTTTTTGTTGTTGTTTACTTCAGAGCAAATTCACAAAAATCCTAATATAAAAACTATTTCGAAGGGCTTTTCAAATCAAAGATAAAACACCAGGTAAACAAATTCCTTACTTTGGTAAGGGCGTGGTAGTCCTTGGTGTGGCCACTGGTATGTTTATGGTTGTCCATCGATTTTGTTTTGTTCGTCTGTCTAAGCCGGTTTGCCCTATGTCCGTTATCAGGCTCCTTGCCATTTTACAAATTAATGTTTTAAATAGTGTTATTATTTGGCGTTTAATTGCAGGTATTAATATAGCACTTAATTGCAGTGTCAAGCTGTGGTGGAAAATCACATATTGGCTCAGCTTATTGCATTTTTGTTATCGTCTGAGTATAAAATCTATTTAAAAGAGTTTTTCAAACCAAAGATAAAACACCAGATAAAAATATTCCGAGGACCTCGCTTCAATTCAGCGTGCTTAGGCCAAACTTCAAAATTTGGGGTCCAGAATGCCTCACAGTTTTGGAAAATCCTGGCGGTCACATCTCCTTGTTATTAATGTGTCCATCAAGAATCCTTGGTTAACATTTACCAATAAGGTACTGTTTAATAAGACCTCAAGATTTGCGTGGTGGAAAAAGTAAAACATTAAGGTTAAGCTTTGCGTCGTTTAATTAATCTGTCCTTTGAGTGTGTGGTTCCGAAGGAACCGGTGGACTCCAACATACTGTTTGCTTACATCAAGTACCAATATCTTTCCCCAACAGTAAAGCAGAAACACCAATGAAGTACTACAGGGAAGTCCATTTTGAGATGGCATTTTTGCTGTGTGAGATGGCAGTATTTGAATGTGACTTGGAGTCCTCGGACACAGGTCGACCATCTGGATTTGGACCTGATTTCACTGACTTGGGACGCAGTCAGCAAAATACAGCTTTCCACAAATAAATTTTAGAGCATGCACCCAAACTTACTTTACTGTTCCGGATCCGGATACTCGTCTCTCAATATTCACGTCATTTGCAAAGCTTTCACACAAGATATTCCAATAGGGTAGATGCCTGCGTTTGCGTTTTTAAAACACTTTCACTTTATTGATATCTTGTTCATGTTTTGTTATTCGTGTAGTCACAGTTTGGCCTAAACATTCTTACTTAAGTGACAAGCCAGCGGGGCTAGTTAGGTTGTCATTTAACTTGAGTTCTTCAGCTTTTTCACTTGTGTCAATATTTCAATTGAAACATGGATGCTTTTCAACACTGAACTAGTCAGCCGGACCACTTGGAGTGGATTTTGACTGGTCCGCATTTGACCAGCGAGAAGGGAGAACACCGCTAAGAGCTAGTGAAATTTCCTCTTTTTGCGAATGGCTATTAATTGACATGTGTGATTTGTCTTTAAGAGAAACACTGGTGGCAAATCAAGTACATTTGAGTGCAACTTTGAAAAGGCAACAAAATAAACCAAACATTTTTTTAATTATCTGCATCGTCTTGATTGCCAATTTTGACCTGAACTTCTTCCTTTCCTTAGTTAGTGGATAGTCCGATTCTACTTTTGTACAAGAACGTCTTAACGAATACAGCTGTTGGAGTGTCGGGTGAAGATGGTGTAAACTATAATTTGGTATATTCTGTCTTGGATATTGAACTACTGAATTGTTGATTCCCAAATCTGTGATGGTAGGTTCCAATTATTTGGGGAAGAATGAATGCTTGTAGATTTGTTTGTGTCTGCCAGCAGAGTGTTATTGATTTAACTGTGTCAGTGAGTCAGTGTTTTTACTGAGGGCTGGAGGGGGGTGAGGGATGTCACTGGTCACTGTACATCAAATGTGGTTGTTCTTTGTTTTGTAGGTCAACTTAACATAATTTACAATTATCAAATCAATAGAAAAAAGTTCAGGTATGAGTTAGCCTGAATGTAGTCTCCTACACTTTGGCGGCAAAAAGCTACAGCTGAAGGATATGACTGCATACATGTCAGGCACAATTAGTTGCGATAATCTTAAACCCTGGCTGGATCCTCCTGATGATGGTCATAGACTGGAAGGTTTTGACAACCATAGGTTAAAATTTGACATGCAAAAAAACCCCACCTTTGTCCTTGGTCGGCTTTGCATGTCTAAGGGACTTGACCAAAAGCTCGATTTGTGCAGCTAATGTACATTATGGTTTACCCTTTTTTCAAGTTTGAAACTGTGTCAAATTCTCAAATCTACTAGTGTAAACTTTTTTGAAACTTCTACTTGATGCTGCAATTTCATCGTTTACGCCTATAAATGTACAGCTACAATCTGTTTTCCCTTTTTGAAACTTTTCCCTCTTGCAAAACTGACAATTTGAAATCAATCGACGTTGGTATCCAAGAAAGCAATGAAGGGAGACACAAATTTAAATAAAATATTAATAATTAGATCCTTGTTGAAAAATATAATAAAACACAAAATTTGAAGGATTTGAATTAACTGACTTTATCACTGTCTCTCAACCGTCGCCGGTACTCTTTTTGTCTTAGCCCCATAAATAGTGCCAATTCGCTGGACTCCCTCCGCTTCTTGAGGGAGTCTAGCGTGTACTATTTATGGAGCTATCCAACATTTAGTTGCGATAAGCGTAACCCTCGGGAGGATGGAGGGTTGCGATTATATGTTAAGTCACTTGAAAACATGACCATCATAAAGTTGTGGAAGATCCCAAGCTTAAAGGCTCAGCTCCACCATGTCAATGGTTCCGGAGTAGTTGCGATAATTGTAACGCTTGATCCTCCCGATAAGCAGAAACCATAGGTCTAACTTCTATTTCTAAGGGATGCGACCAAGAGTTACAATTACTGCAACAAAAACAACCAAAAATATTGAAAAAGTATAGAGAGACCCGACCGCCAATGAATTGACCGCCAATAACAGAGCGTTGGCACATTATCCAGAAGTCACAGGTTCAAATCCGGATCTAGACAATCTTTCTTTTCTCAAAACCAAATTAAAAAAACACAAACTCTTCCACACAAATCAAAAATTGAAAAACAATAAACAAAGTTAAACCATGTAAACATTGTGAAAGAGCACCACTCGTACACCCAAACCAAACCAAACCAAACCAAACCTAGACACTAGTGTGAGTGCCCATCCCACCTCCTCCCACCTCAACTCTCAAGTTGTTATGTTATGTTTTGTTTATTGATGATGACTCACTCACCTGTGAGCAAACTGAAAAGCGACTGAAGATGTGCCTTCTCTTTGTAGTAAGACCTCGTCAGTGAGCTCCAAACAATATCAGAAACTTTCTTGATCAAACCCCGTGTGGCATATCCAGGTTTGTAGTCGCTCAGGTCCACCGATCCCTTTATTTGCGTCTCGAACTTACAGTACAGCGCCTCCACGTTGGGCAACTCGACCACGGGGAAAATAGGTTCGATGCCCACCGTATTGTTGGCAGCACCGACGGCTTCGGACGATGCACGGTTGCTGGTCAGAACGTTCTCGATCATGCCGGCCACTATGGACAACATGGCCAGGTTGGGTTCCGAGGTCTCGGTCAGCTCGCCTCGAAAAAGTGACACCACTGATTTGATTTCCTGTAAAGGAAAACATTGTTTTGCGGGATCGCGAATGCCCGCCATCGTGTTCACCGTAAACACAACGTGGGTTATTTCGCGCACTTTGGGGGTATACAGATGTACATGTACAGTTATATTGTTGATTCAGTTTACATAATGTCGATGGGCATGTACATGTACATGTGAGGCACATACACGCAAAACACTAACGTTCACCACCACGCTGTACCGTCCTGTCATCACTGTACTGACGCCTGCCATTGGCAATGTCATCATCGTCTAGCGTGGTACCCGATCTCCCCCGAAAGGCATTGACAATGGTTATTTTGTACATGTGACGCAGACTAAATCATCATCAGCAGAGGATAACACTTTGGAGAGAGCATGCGCGTGTTGTTGATGCATCACTTCTGCATCATCTTCGCTGAATATGAATCACCTTGAAGTTGTGTGCAAATGGATCATTTGTTTAATTAGGGTTTTAAGTGAAGCTAAAGATCAGAGCCGATCAAGTGCTCACCACACATGGTGTATTTTTTTAATATCACAATATAAAGGCAATTATGAAATGTATGGCAGGCTGGCACTGTCCTGCGGTTAATGAGATAAGGCTCCTCCGCAAGATTCAGTGGATGTTGACAAGGAACTTAACTATGAATCACCATGAGAATAAGAATAGACTATGTTTAACCGAGCGCTGTTCGTGTTTGAACGTTCCAGGCCTGTATGTGTCATCATCGAACGAGGTTTCATCTGAAAACAATTGCAAACTCCCCCCCCCCCAGCATAAATCATCACTCGATAACCTCATATTACCTCAACAGACCCAGGCCAAAAAGTTGTGGGTTTTTTTCCTAATTATCCCACTCTTTCACCTTGTCATTGTTAAATTTCTTTTTTTCATTAAGTCTCATTAAGTCGGTCCACGGTCCTCAATTTTTCCTGCTGTACTTCATTCCAACTTCTTGTAAGAAGACTCAATCAACAGAGTCGCTGCTTAATCAAATTCCTCCGGAGTTGCTAAGAGAGACCTGTCAGCCTTGGCAAATTCTTGCCATTATCATCAACAAATCTTGTATTTGTACCCAAATTGTCCCATCTTCTATCCGAGGCCACAGCTTCTGTTCAGCCTTGGTGTGCCTTCAAAAGATAAAGATTTTCCAATTTAAGCGCATGCCCTTTAAAACTGAAAATGCCATTTCTAAAATGAAAATTGGCCTTGCCCTCTCAAAGATAAAATTCCAGGCCTGCTATCCTTTTAATCAACCTCATCAAAATCTCAAAGAATACCATCTTATCACTATTATCCTCATTGTCACTTTCCCAACTTAGTAATCCTCAATCCACCTTCATCAGCTGCATCTCCTGCTTCAATCCCAAATCCTAAGAAACTATAATTATCGTGATCTTCATTTCAATCACCTCTACTTTACCTCCACATTCATTCACGGCAAGATTATCTTTGGTATATTTTTCTTCATCCCTTTGGTAATCACATAATCTCCATCTTCATTATAAACTGCTTAATTACACCGATAAGAATTACCCAGTGTTAGTCTTGACCCTCCTCATCTGATCTGCAGATCCTAATCCTGATCCACCTCAACTCCATCATCTTTCTGACTAATCCTACCCCAAATCTTCATGTCCTCTCATCCTCATAATCCCCCGTCTACTTTTCTGTCATCCTCATCTTCCTTTTAATGCATCATTTGTAACAACTTGTTTTATTTTCAAGGCCCTTTTCAAAACCGGCTGGGGCTCTGTCCACCTGGTTGAAGCCCTGTAAGGAAAGCGCACGTTTTCTAAATAAAATTAAAAAAAATACTGCAGCATAAGCTTGAGCCCGAGACCAAGTCGTCGTTTCGAAAAGGGCCAATGGATAAGTTTATGTAAATGTCTGACCAAGGTTATGACAAGGCACGCCACACAGCTTGTGGTTGAAATATTCTTTGTAGGTCTTGTTTTAGTTTTCATTTACACCCGAAAACAAAAGATGAAATCACTGCAGGTGCCGAGCTGAAGAGTTTCGTACCTGATTGACTTCTTTCCCTCCTTTGAAATTGTTTTAAATCGCTCATGGATGTCTTTGACACACCTTAATACAGGGATGAGATTTGATGAATGTAGGAATTCCTTGAACATGGCTTGCTGGCCTGGGCTCCCCCTTGTTCTAGACCCAGAACCTCTCAGATATGACAATTCAGGAGGATTCAAACTCTATGCATCACCAAAAACACACAAAATACAGGGTTTAAAACATGGTGGACTATTTCTTTCTCCGCATGGTGTCTGTTTTACTTCTTTCAACAAAATTGAAACGCCCAAGTTGGTTTTGAGAAAATCCTGAAAACCACACACCAGTTAATAACTGACACATTCTTGAGACCTGCTTTGCAAACTTTGTTTTGTATTTGTCCATACTGTTTAGAAAAAAAGGTACAAAACATTGTAAAGAAAAAATTAATTACAACGCCCTATTTTATGTCACCTGAGAAAAGTTAAGATACTACATTGTTCTTGGCCAAAAATTCAAGGAAACGCTAGGCACACAAAATGGTCCTAAGCATAAATAATCTTGCTAAGCAGGAACAGGTTACCAGTCAAAGTGCCATGCACTGAAAGAGTGGAAATGAACATTTATACTTACTATTGATCATTCATCAAAAAAGTTAAATATTTAGTTCAACATCGGCAACAATATTTTGTTCCGGCTTTAAGTAAACGATAATTTGATAAAACTCTGAAAAATCTGATACTTGAAACAATTTCCAAAGATGTAGATTGCTTGTGACTGGTTCCCAGCAAAGTTCTGCTTAGTAGATAGATTTGTTAAGCACTGGTTGCTGCAAAGCGGTTACCTGAAATTTGGTACAAGTCTAAAGGAGGGTCTCCAAGGTCAAATTCAGTTTTGTGCTTCACTTATTTTCCAATAGATAGAGTCCTCATTAAAGTGGGGAAAAAATCTCATGTTAAAAATGGTGTAAAATTTCATTTTATTTGATCCTCTTTCAAAGCGAAATTTGAAACGTGATGTCATCAGACATCAAAAACAACTGGGTCTGTAAATTCCATGCAAAGAGGAATTTTTGCGACGGTCAAAAGGTCAAGTTCAATGCTGCTTTGATTAAATATCATCAACTATCAGGAATGAACTAAAAGAAATTATGTACAAAAATGTACAGACCATTTGAAATGTGACACCACTGAACGTTTTTGGATTTGGGCAAAAATGTCACTTGAATGGTATCAAACACTACACAGTGGCATTTTACATCATTTAGTCCTGAGGTGAGGTACTTGTAGTTTGTTTTTCCCAATTTCATAAGGACTTTATCGATTGGAAAATGTCCGGATTAAAAAACTGAATTTGACCGTGGAGCCCCTCTTTAATAGAGGCAACAGAATGTGATCAAAACAAATCTCGAAATAAAAACCTGTGATGAACCAAAAGTGAAAGGAAAAGAAAACTATTATACACATCCTGAATCTCACTTTACTAACCCAGGTCATCTGGTTAAATAAAAACACAACTTATTTATACACTCAATTCATGGGGACATAGACAGTTAAACTCATTGTTGATCGCTTATCAACAAAAGCTAAATATTTACTACTAACCTCTGCAACAATATTTCGTTCAGGCTTCAAATAAATGAAAACCTGATGAAATATCTTTGATTAAATCAAATATCTGAAATCAAAATTTCTAACTTAACCCCCCCCCCCACAAAAAACAAAATCATAAATGAATTTTACTATCTGTGCTTAGGTCTGGAAAAACAATGGTAACCTTATTTAATATTTAAAGTACCCGTTCAATGACATGTACATCAGTTGGAATATGGTAATGACTCTATTTCTTCAGTGTGTTAGAGAGAGAGTATACCTTTGGTAATTACTCCAAAAACTAATGGCCATACAAACTTACTTGGTAAGAAACACTGCAGCTGTCGATAATGTATAACATATTGAGAAACAATTCCCTTCAAAGGAATGTGGTTTTAGAGAGAGGGATTCAAAAACATTTCAATGTATTTATTCCAATTACTTATGACTCTTCCTGGGTGGACCTAACCCCTCCAGATATTCGGCGATATATGAAAAAAACACTACCACCTTTGGAAATGACATTTTCATAGGTTAGTTTGATTGTATATGTGTACATTTACACAGGATTTAAAACAACCGAATGGTTTACCAAAGGTATACTTTGCCTTTGAAGGGGAACAAATCAATAAAAACATTTCTAGTTGAGTTTTTGACATCACTCTTTCAGTCATCGTCACCTTGTTTAAGAAGGTATTCCCAATTGGGAAGAATTTGAAACCCAAATCCCAAATCAGGTTAAAGCTACATTCTGATTTGGGTAAAGTTGGAGACCACTAGTAGGTCTCCAAGTAGTAGGTCTCTAGTAGGTCTCTAGGAGCTGATGGTTCCATCAGGGTTAATATATATTCCGATTGGGATTTCTGGATTGTAACTTGCCCAAAGCTTCCAAAATGGGAGCACTGATAAATTTATTCAGATGTCAAATTGGAGATAAAAGTACATACCTCAATTGGGATGCTTATATACTATGAGCCCATTCAGTCCAAATATGGTTCAATATTGTTGAGGATTTTTCTTATCTGTAACAATTTTTTAAAATTCTAAATTTGTTTTCCCATACATAGAAATCCCCATCAGAATTTTAGTACATGTGGTAGCTAAAGGCTGCTGCAGAAATACACCTATCCTGTTGGGTGACACACGTGGGTGTCTGCTGCACGCCCAAAGTAATTACTGCTTCCGGCTCCGAAGCTGGCATCGGTTTGTGTGTAATTTGACAAAAAACCCACCTGTTTCATCGTTCAAAAAGCATTTCTCATTACAGAAACTTTCAATTCTGGGAACACCTGTAGTCTTTGAGAAACTCTGTAAAAGCCAAGACTAGTTTTTCAACTTTTTGTGCGTAGAATCATCAAAGAAAAAGTAGTTTGACTGCATTTCGTATGCGCTTCTGTGTCAGGAGAGCCCGTTTGTGTAAGAAGGCGTGGCTTACAGTGGAATTAGGTCACACAGGATAGGCAAACAGTACAGTACTGTACTGATGTGATAAACACTGTATACTCGGTGCTGACCGAGGTCTGCGGAACAAAATCCATGGGCTACACGTGTGGGACTCGAGCCTAAAAACTACTGTACTTGGTAAATACCTGATTTCTCAAGAATACACAGATATGATTGGACTGTTAACAGGCCATGCAAGTCATTACTAAGCAAGCTCAAGTTTGAATGTCGTCAGCTTGTTGGAGAAGACTCCCTCGTTGTTCCCGCCGCCAAATAGTAACAGTCTTTGTCTCCTGTCATCTTCTATCGTCTCGTTCTCTTTGTCCTTACAGTCATCCTCTCGGAATAAGCTGAACTTCTTGTTGACAGATATGAGGGTGTGGCCAGCAGCAAGTGTCATGGGGAGGGGAATGGAGACCTGTGTCCAGCTGCTGGTGTCTGAGATACAAAATGACAAACTCTTTTTTAGTAAATTTGAGCTGTCAAAACTGTGACCTCCCCAAAATGTAACAACTTTTTTTGCTGTAGTTTTAAAAGCAAATCTTGCTCTTTGAGAAGCCAACGCCAAAATTAATTTGATCCATAATGGTTAGTGAAGAAGCCTCTCTGAATTCACCCTCCCTGCCTTTGACTTTTTTGATACAATTTCTAGATTATTTTACAACTTGGGAATAATTTGTTTAAATGTTAAGCAAATGTAAGTAGACGCCAGGTTTGTTTTTAAAATGCTAAGCCGTTTAAAATTGTTCAAGTTAAGTTTAAAATTCTCCTCCTAACTTTTCATTGTTTATAAGGCACAGTCCCAGTTCATCTCCAGGACCTAGTTCATAAATGTATTCCTCCTAGAAGTTTGCGTTCAAAATCAAAGTCCCTTCTCATCACTTCCACCCCCATTACAAAGTCCTCTGGAGCTCACTCGTTTCAAGGAGCTGCAGCTGAACTGATGGCTTACCCGGGTCTGTTAAGGAGGCAGTCATGGTTAAGCAATTCAAAAATCGCCTTAAAACTCATCTATTCACCGTTCATCAGTATTTGTTCTACCCCTTGTATTTTATTTGTAACCTGTTTTCTCTAATCCTATAAGAGCATTGGGATTTAGCAGTGATATACAAAATGGTCTATTATTATTATTTTTTACAATAAGAAAAAAACATGTGCTTACCAAGACAAAAAATGAAGGAGTCGGTCATTGCCGTGTCGCCATCAAAACCTCCATGGATGAAAATGCGATTGCCAGGCAAAGCCGCCGTGGCATGCCAACTGTGATTGAAAAAATTGCAATTAATATGTATTAATCTTTACGATAAAATAACGTCCTGAAAAAAGTGGTCTGAAAATGTGAACTGTACAAAGGGTTAGAGGACGCAAGGTTCAAAGCTGTGTGTTTCTAAATTTGTAGGCTATGTCCAATTAGTGGTTGCGACCTGATTGTCACGTTAGAGGGCGCAAGTTTCAAAGTTATGTATTTCTGGATTTGTAGGCCATATTCAATTAGTGGTTGCAACCTGATTGTCACATTAGAGGACCAGGCTTCAAAGCTGTGTGTTTCTGAATTTGTACGCCATGTCCAAATTAGCCGCTGTGACTTGATTGTTACGTTACCATGCGTTGACGAATAGGAGTTCCATAGTAACAACCTTATCCACAGCCATAGCCAAATTCATAGCCACCAATTTGGACAGGGCCATAGTGAGATTGCCGGATTGAATCATGGACCCAATTTCATAGAGCTGCCTAAAAACACAAATTAGCAAAGCACAAAACAATTCCGCTTAACAAGTAAGGTTGCCAGCCAAAACAACATGTCACATGACATGTACCGTTTGTGACTGGTTTCCTGCTTATTTTTGCTCAGCTGAAATTTGTTAAGCTTTTATAAGCAGCTCTATGTTGGGATGACCAAACGCTCATACATGGAAACCAACAATGTTTGGCTTGCATTATGTGTCCCTGTTGGGATCTGTAATGTGTTGATCCAGACCCTGAACTGAAGTGATCAACCGAATCATTTTCTTTTGAAAGAAAAATATAACATCTTTGCACACCTGGTAAAAAAACTATGCTGGCAATGAAAATGATACATGTGTTTGTTTAACTTACCTCCGTGGTGAAGGTGGGGTTCCCAACACTAGAATATTCTCAAAATCAAACAGAGCTGGCAAACAAATGGAAAATAGTTTAGCTTCAAACATTTCAAACGAGGTTTGGAATCACAAGCTTTGGTGGCTCTGAAACAGCAATGTATCAGCTATCATCACAGTCACACCATTGAGCAAGAGGCTTTGCAACAATTTGCCTTCCTTAAAACAGGAGTAAAGATTGGGTCCTTGGAAGCCGAAACAAATTTTTAAATGTTTTTTTCTTTTGCGAAAAGGTGTAAAAAACGAAAAGTTGCATAAAGTCTAGCGGACCCTAAAGAAACACACACACACACACACACAAAAACACTTACAGCCATCATTACAGGAAAGCTCCATTAAAGAATGAGGCGAGAATAAAACATTCCTTTTATCTGACAATTAAAACCTGTTATCTCCATGTACTTCCTTTTCCAAACAGTGGACTTAATTACATCATGCACAAACCAGTGGGGCTGCTGACTGCCCCAGGCAGATTAACTGCTCATCCTTTAAGTTTAATTACCAAGTAATTCATTGTAAACACACCCACTGGTGAAAAGGATGTATAGTTTAGATTTTTTTGTGACAAAACTCAAAAAATCTTTAATGGAGCTTTCCTGTTATGATTAAAAAACTTCAACTTCAGATAAGGTTTGAAGGTTAGCATAGTAGTTGGACGGTAAGGAATAGGTTTTTATGACACTATGTGAATAATCTCTTTTTGAATGTGTGGTTCTGAAAAAAAGATTTTCTTTTCAGAACCACTCATGGCAAACTTATTCCTTACACAAATACTTGCAAAGGTTGTTTGAAAATTAATGGGGAGGTTTGAATATTCATGACAGGTTTAAATATTTATCATGAGGTTTGAATATTCATGGAGTTGAAATTAATATACTCACTGAGGTCGAGGCAGTGTACATCGTTAAAGCATTCTGGAGCATCCCACCCACCAAAAATAATTAAACGGTCACCGAGGAGTGTGGCTGAATGCCTGTAAGAGAATAATGTGAATTATTGAAAGGGTTTAAAGACAGTGTGGGAGGACAATCTAGGACAATCTAGGGTAGTTAGTGTCCTCACGTGTAAATAGTGATTTCTTATATAGCGCTAAAATCTGTCACTCAGTGACACTCATGGCGCCCCTGGTCACTGGGCCATTTATTTCATTCCTTAAACCATCTCAGCTCCCTTGGGAGAGTACAGCCTGTGCTGCCAACACAAGTATGTAGCACACTAGGCTAAATCAGAAGAATCATCACTGCCTTTACAGGTACCCATTTACCCCAGGGTGAAAAGAAGCAATTATTTATGGTTAAGTGTCATGAGCGGGATTCGAACCCACACCCTGGTGACTTGGCCACCAGAACTTGAGTCCAATTCACTAAACCACTTCTCCACAACATGCCAATATAGATGTGTGGCTGTAATCGCTGATTCTTCTTTTGTTACAGGGGCTCTTTTCGAAAACAAGGCTCTTACTAAGCTCCGCTGGGTATTTTGAAAATGTACGATTTTAGTAAGGGGCTTTAGACAAGCAGATGTAGCCGAAGCTGGAGCCAAAGCCAAAACTGTGTTTTCGAAAAGGGTCTACGTCACCACACACAGCAGACAAATATAAAAGAGCTTTGCTAATCCAGTATTTGGCTGACAGAGTAAATGTGAACTTGTTGCCAAGTCATCGGTTTTCAAAACATTGGGTAAGACACTTTTAGGTTTGCTTAGGTTTTTTATTGAACTTACCCCGATCGAGGTTTGGGTCTCTTTCCAGTAACCAACGGCTCATACCAACTCTCAAAGGCTGATGGAGCAAAACATAACAAGGAAAACAAAAACTGAATACAGAATGTGCAATCCCCTCAATGATAAAAGAGGTCAAATTTAGTTTTGTAATGCTCTCATTTTCCAATAAAGCCCTTATGAAAGTGAGAAAAAAAAATACAATTATCTTATCTCACATTAAGATAAGTGCAAAATGGCAAATTAGTTGACAACCTTCAACTGTGAAATTTGTCATTATCAAACATTCATTGAAGTCACATTTCAAATATATAGATCTGTGCATTTTTGATCAGAGAATTTTAGTTGGTTCATTCCTGATTTAAAAT
>CM021526.1:9225834-9236221 GCA_010994315.2 Pisaster ochraceus | reverse complement strand
GCAGACTATAATTTAATAATATAATGGGCATCTGTTTAAAGAATATGTATTTTAAATTTAAATTTAATTATATCTCTTTTTTATCTCTCCTGTATTTTTCTTTTTGTAGTGTTGTGCCAGTGAAAAAGTGTATGTAATAAAGAAAATGTAAATAATTCTTCGGAACATTCATGTCATAATAATTACTATCCCGGCCGCCGCACTCGAGCAAGACAGCCTGGTATAGTGTCACTCTCCAGGTGGCTGGGTAGTATCCGGCCCAGGAGAAGACCAATGGAATGCTTGTCTGAAGTTCACACAAAAGATACAGAAATACAAGATTTATACAGGAAATTTGTGTAAACATTGTCAGTAATGGAGAGCAGCCATTCACCCGTCGACTTGTTTTGGCACTCCGTCGAGTTGTCTCACTGACAACTTGTCAAGCTGTCGAGTTGTCTGACGGGTCGAGTTATTAAACACGTCGAGTTGTCCGACTGTCAAGTTTTTTCTGACGGATGAGTTGTCTTAACTCCTGGGCGTAGATATGTACGTTATTCAGTTTTAACAAATCCACTATCAAGTGTTTCTAGATGGCATTGCTCTAGCCTTTGCTCTTTTACTTTTGAAAGGAAATTGTGCATGTAATTTCCTTCCTGCATATTAGTGAAATCTCTGGATTTTCTCGATCTCAAAATTCAGCTTCTCTGGAGTCTATTTTGAGAATGAGAGCATAAAGTTGCGTTGACTGATGCCAAGTTATGTGCTCGATTTTCAACTCCAATTTTGAGCAATCATTCTCGAGATTGTCCCCAATACTGCACCACCTTCACTTCAGCTCCCAACGGGTGCGGCATGCCAGATTTATTCCAATCTGGGCTGGGCCAAATTTTGTCTGTAGTGTTAGTGAGTTAGTTAGTGTACTGTTGCATTGTTAGTGTTGTTAAAATAGAATGGAGTTGAAAATCTTGCCTAGCAGCTAGCACTAGCAACAGTAGCAGATTCAGGTTATCAGCCCAAATAAGTATTGTTTGTTGCTGGTTTTCTGCTGATAATATTTCTGCTTAGTAAAGAGCCTATTGCTTAGCACAACTTTCTGCTTTTCCATGGGAATCAGGCCAATCAGATTGTAGTTTTTTGTCCAAGCATCTGTCCTTCTGTTGATACATTCACTGTAAGTTGTGCATTTATTTTGAACAACATTGAATTCGTATTCGTTAACCCGTTAAAAATTCCTTAATTTATTGTTGCTGTTAACATTATGTCTTACATCTGCTTTCCTTCCTCAGTTGCTGCTTTCTTCTCTTTATCATTTTGGTTATTCCCTTATTTTCCTACTCGTCTTACATTTCAATTGTTTACTTAATATACTGATATATGTACACATTGCTTTCAAAATTGTATAGTTGTACCATTTGAGCGTTGATGTTGTGTTTTAAATATAACTCAAACATACTGTTCAACTCTGCTTTTAAAAATTTTTGTTATATTATGCAGTTGTAGTTTCTCAACTTTGGCCTTTAAACAACCTAGAATTTCACTTAATTTCGTTTAAATCAGTTCCAAACCAATTTGTTGTTAAGTATAATCATGGAGGTAGAAAATTGAGCATCATAATCCCACTCTTTGTACTGCAAGGTAAGGGCTCAATCTCAAGATTGTGCACTCAATCTTGAGATTGCACTTGTATTGTTTGGTCAACCGTGCGATTGAGCTACATAGTCCTGAGGTGAAAAAGCTGCTCAATGTCTCGAGATTGAGCAAACATTTTGCGATCCAAACAATTTTGTTTAGCCCCATACTTTTATTTCAAAAATTTCTAAAATTGGTAATCAATGTTAAAGAAATATTCTATTCCACCACCTGTATGTGGTGTATATACCAAGGCATGGTAAAGTGATATAAAGCCGTGCAATTAATTCCTTACATTTATCTTGGTTTCTTTTTCTTTTTTTCAGCGGTGGATGAGGGTACGGCTCCAAGGTAATTTTCACTTTCTGTTTTTACTTAGTTTTTGAACAGGCCTGTGAGTTCATCTTTGAAAGGGCAAGGCCATTTTAATTGTGCAAAGGCCACTTCCGTTAGGAAATCTTAAAATCTATGGGAAACCAAGGGTAACAGAGGCCCTGGCCTCCGTGTAATTTCAGGCCTGTTTGAAAATACAAATTACTTTACAATCATAGCTTTTAATATAGTATTCAACTCTTCCAAACCCCTTCATTATAACCGTGGAGGACCCCTGTAAAAAAAACCCTAAAATTATGAAATAGTTTTCTGAAAATGTGTGTTAGTTTTGTTTGATGAGAAATTTGTTTTGTACAAAAAGTACTTATTGTTGTAAGGAGGAAAAGTGGAGTTAAACCAATTTTGAGTTAAACCACACCTTTTTCATGGAACATTTTTTTCTGTTTTTGCACAGCATTTATTCACAAAGAAAAATTATGTGTTATGTATTTTGTATTTGTTTCTCAAAAAGCATATGTTCTGTGGTTGAACAGGAAATAATTGATCATTTACAGTATAGAAGAATGTGATCAACTTTAGTTAGATCTACTGTTACCGCAGACCCCCCCCCCTTATGCATTTCATCAACTTCTGTGCAGTTCATTTAACTCTGACTTGGATAATTTTGTCTCCCTACACAGTACCGCCGCTTAAAGTCTGAGATTATTGATGAGTTCGGTGAGGATGACTTAGACTTTGTAAGTACACAAATAAATGCATCAAACTTAAAATGTTCTCAATTATTTTATGTATCAGTTTGCACCATATTTAACCTTTTAAAACCTAGACTTGGTTGCAAGGCTCTCTTTTATTTGTCCACGCACACGGAGTCCGTCCACGCACCGACCGTGTACATACGGTATACTGACTCCCGCATTTCATCCGTCAGGACTCCATGCGTAGACTGGGTGCGTGTGCATGTCTGTGTATCATCCTACGGACTCCGTGCATGGACTATCGAGCGATGGGATGGCACGCAACAGCCTTGCAATCAAGGCTATTTAAAACCCTGCCTATCCAGGTCAAACGGCTTGTCTATCCAAATCAAATGGTATCATTTGTTTGATTCTGTTAGACTGAGATTTAACTTATCATGCTTTGCTTGGTATCAGGCACACCACCATAATCAGAGGCTGACACTTTGGATTACCAGTTAGGATCCTAGTAAGTCTCTCAAGGGAGTCAGGGTTAGGACTAGCCTTAAGTTTTTAATAACTCCCAGAACTAGTCCTAAGTTAGGACTATCTTTGTGAAAATAAGTTGAACAAGCACTAGAGAAGATCCATTTCATTTGTGTTAAATGTGTAAGTGTACTCATGGCGGATATATTTTTTCAAGGGAAAGTTCACAATAAGGTATTTTATTCAATTGATAAACACAATACCACTTGGCTTGTCCTGTTGTGTTGTTGCCTGCAGTCCAGTGTTATTTTGGGGCTCCTGCTTATATTTTAGAAACCCCATGTGCAAATCGCGCCCAAATTTGTGCATTCATTACATATATAGGTTTAATAACAACATGGACCTCAGTTTGGCACAATTTAAAAATGTTTACAAGTAACCAGACACAGAGGTCAAGTTTTATTCTCTGGTTTCATTTGTCGATGTGTTAAATTTATTTTGCTTTCATACTATTTCTTTGCTAAATTTTAATTTCCCAACAATGTATCATAATTTTTTCTGCCATAAACTATGTTAAACTATGTTAAACTAAAGTATTTAGAGAAACGGAAATATGGTTGGGACTAACTTGTTCTCGAAAGTTTGAACTGCATTGCTACAAAGAAACCTGCTTTGTCATAGGTGCAGTCATTGTCTTTGGCTGTGTAGACTTACACAGTCTAGAGGAACACAGTCTAATGCAATCGATTCGGCTATGTAGCCTTGCATTGTCTACTGTTAGTAACATTTACTGTGTATGGCTGTGTAGCCTCCCATAGTCTATTATTTGTCGATTTAGCTCTGATAGTGAAAGGCTGTGTAGACTTGCACAGTATACTGTTTGTAGCATGCACTTTGTACATACCTATGACAAAAGAGGAACATAGGGTTCCAGTTGGGTGAAGGCCCCCAGTTGGAAAGTGAACAAAACCATTGGGAGCTTTTGCCAAAAAGTTGCAACAATAGGCGGTCCTCAATTACACAAAGTTTGCAGTGTTAGTGTAGCATTCTCTGTGTGTGGCTATGTAGACTCATGGAGCTCCATGGTAGACTTAACACAGTATGCTGTTTGTTGCAGTCACTGTGTAGTATATATGGCTGTTGAACAGCTCAGTCTTCTGTTTGTAACAGTCATTGTGTAGTACATATGGCTGTGTAGACTGGCAAAGTCCTCTGTTTGTAGCAGTGGTTGTGTAGTACATATTGCTGTGTAGACTGGCACAGTCTTCTGTTTGAAGCATTCATTGTGTAGTATGTACATGTATGGCTATGTAGACTGGCACAGTCTTCTGTTTGTAGCAGTCACTGTGCAGTACACTGCTGTGTAGACTGGCACAGTCTTTTGTTTTTAGTAGTCACTGTGTAGTACGTATTGCTGTTTAGACTGGCACACTCTTCTGTTTTTAGCAGTCACTGTGTAGTATGTATGGCTGTATAGACTGGAACAGTCTTCTGATTGTGCCAGTCGTTGTGTAGTATCTATGACTGTGTAGACTTGCACAGTCTTCTGTTTTGTAGCATTCACTGAGTAGACTTGCACAGTCTACTGTCTCTATTATTCACTGTGTATTTTTCTTCTTTTCTTGGACGATACTAGGAAGGGGAGTCGACCCCTGGAGTGTCCGGTTACCTTGAGGTCTCCGTCAACGGCAAGTTGATCCATTCCAAGAAGGTGAGTTAATCCATCTCAGTGGAAACCCTGATGTTAGTTAAGAAAATTTAAATTCCATTGTGGTAACACCATGCACAAGAAATTATCCATGTGGGAATTTTGGTGGTTCTGAAAAGGTTTATGTTTTTGAGCAAGCACTTGGAGCTCTTCACAGAATTTCTCAGCCCTTTAGAGACTCTTTCACACTACAGAAAATCTTTCGTGTTGAACAGGGGTCCGATCCGTGTAATGTGGACTGACCTTTTAACATTTCAACCGGTGTGGATCCAATAGAGTGCTTGGGAGGTAGATTGAAAACCTTTGATCCATAGTGAAAATTCCAACATGTGTCGAAAGCCGTTGTGTGAACACTCTTGAGTTTATTTATGATCCGTGTCGAGTGTGAATTGCCCCATCCCCACACTGTATTATGGGAGTTTTCCACTTCAAACCGTGTAGGATTCTGGTGGTGTGAAATGATCGCACAAAACACACCATTTGAAAGTTACACGTGTAACCCACAAGTTGATTTTGCGCAGAGCTTGTGTGAAAACAGAGCGGATTTGAACCGTGTGGAAATTGTATCGAGTCAATACGGATCGGACGTCAATAGTGTGAAAAGGCCTTATCATTTATTTTTAACTTGCTTGCTTACAAAGTAATTAATCACATTTGTAAATGATGCAAACAATAAATAATAACCAGTCTGCTTTGGGATAAAAATCCTTTTCCTGTTACCCTTGCAGGATTATTTACCTGCTCTGTCAAACAGACGGTCTCCCGGAGAAAAATAAAAGGCTAAAATTGAATAATTATACCTCACTGTATAATATTTTTAACAGAAAGTAATGATGCTCAAATATTTACCTGCAGTCTGGTCAATTCAATTCCATTGAATACAACCCATAAGAAAATGAGATGTATCTTCGCTTAGGCCTAGTTAGTGCTTGTTCAGATACTAACAATTTTAATGTTTTACTTTGTAGAAAGCTCTTTCTCATTAAAGATTCTGATCTTGTAAAATAAATTCAGTAATAATTTTGAGCAACAAGCCATGCAGTCTTGTGGAATTTTTACCCCAAATTCAAGCCCTGCATAAAGCACAGTAGGCACAAATCCACGGAAAGGGTTATTCCGTTAACGTTTGCAGTTGCCTGTACGTGTACATGCAATCCGCTACAGCGTCTCACCACACGTGGCCTGTTGGCATGACCGCTGGCTGCCTTGAATGCCAGTTTATTAAAGTCCGCTGACGTGTGTTTCATAAGAGATTTCCATTTCATTTTGTTGACATTTTGCGGTATCCTGTCTCTTTTGTTTCATGCATTGCCATTTCAATTTGGAAATTTTATCATACGTTATCTCAAGTTCCACCGAACGGTCCGTGAGAACAACGTAAAACTGTCCTGTTCTTTGTGTTTGTAGAATGGAGATGGCTACGTTGACTCTAAAGAAAAATTACAGAAGATTATCAACGGGGTCCAGGAAGCCCTCAAGGCTTGAGTGATGATTCGAAAACAAGTAAAGCAAAGGTGAGGATTAGTCTTCCTGTTTTTTCTGGGCCAATGTTTATGGTTCTGCTTTTCACAGAATTCTGTGCTTCTGGCGCCCCATGAAGCAGAAAACGTTGAGGTGAGCACTGAGCAGTGCCATGAGATTGGCCCCTTCATTTTCGTTTTCCCAGCAGAATAAAATGTGTCATTCACATTTGCAGGCCTTAGTTCTAAGTGATGCATTGATGGGCGCGGGAAGGAAAATGACAGGCTTCCCAAAGACATGGAAAATCCAGGAATTTCAAGCCATCTTTGGAAATCATGGGAAAAGTCACAAGTTTTTTGTAAAAAGGAGTCGTGTGAAATTTATATATGAAAAAAAGACAAGTCTTAGAAAAACATTGAATATTGCTGACCCACACATGATGGATGATACATAACATTATATACCATGCAGTTATCCAGTTTGCATTCCAGTTTTACTTTACTATTTCTCTTAATGCATGTACGCTCTACTTGTTTCATCCTCAATGCAAGCGAACGACCCTTTCCTCAGTGGTCTTGCGTCAAACAAGGGACCAAACTGCTATTTTTACAGTGTGATGATTAGCTGTTGAATTGTAGATAGACACCTAAGATAACAAAAATAAGTGTGGCAAGTGATCCTGATAAACCTTGTTTTTGTCCTGAATAGTCAGGGAATAGTCACAGAATTACTGATGAAGATTTCTGTTATGAAGGTCCTTTAATTTACCCGTTTACGATCCTTTTTAAGTTGCTTTCCCTCATTTGTTTTGTTCTTTTTGTGCAGCCAAACGGACTCGACACAAACGCGAGCTAACAAACCTTATTATGACGGAGCAAGCTGAAAAGTGGCACAACCCACAAGGCTTACTCTCGATGCCTCACAAGGAACTGTCAGCTGCGATGTGTCGACTGGAGTTTGGTTTTGCCTCAAAGGTAGTCTTTTAGAAGGTTTGGGGGTCTTTGGGTTAATATATAAATCCTGTGTGTAAGTAGATGGGTTATGTTAAATTCATTTTTTGGCCTTTAAGAAGGCGTTCATCAGCAAGGCTGTAAATGGGTATACCATGCAATATTCTCACCATGCAAAGTTTCAAATCCTACTTAGACCATGCAAAATGCTACGAAAATGTACATTGTGTTACTAGATCGGCTCAGCCAGTAAATTTGTTAAGCAATGATGTATGCTTTTATCAGCTCTGTCAAGTAGCAGAAGTTGGTAAATTTGCTATGCACACTATGTCCTAGCAGAATTAAGGCATTTTCTATCCTACGGGTTCTTGATAGTTGATTACAGAATTTAAAAAAATGCCAAGACGAAACGTTATCACTGTAATAAATTTAATTTTGACATTAAAATAACCGTCTCAGTATATTTTTTCTGAACATAATATTGTACAACTTTCTTTCCATTAAAATTCACATCTGCCTTCCGTGCTTTTATTTAAATATGCACAATCTGTGTACTACGCAGTTGGTTATTGCTGTAGGTTGTACAATTTATAATCTTAACCTAAGTTGAAATCAAAGGTTCAATGAGCCACACCTACTGATTGTTGTCAAATATTTTGGTGGCATAAAATTTCTTCTTTGGTTACAATTCTGTTTACCATTCTATATTTAAATTAATAACTTGTTTTGCTCACACTACCTCACAGGGCCACGGATTGTGCATGAAATATTTAGACTGTATGGTGTTTTGAGCAAAACTTACAACATTATTTTGATCAAGACAAAATTTGTCACTGTTCACGTGTATTTCGATTTAGTAAAAGGGTGTTGAACTTTGCCGATTGTAAACTAACTTTTTTCATAAGGTCATTTGAACATGGAGTATGCAATAAAAGTGTAGTTACAGCGTGTAAAAACTATAATTTGCAAAATTGTAGATTTTTTCCCCCACATTTATTTGTTTGTTTGTATATAATTTGTCTTTTTGTCACTCAATTTTTTCTTCTTGTTTTGTTTGGTGTTCAACACTGAATACAACAATTGTCAATAACAGCCTTGATTTGAAATTGCAAACCATTTTAACAAGAGAATCCAAACTTTCTTTGCATTGAACTTGACTTCGTGGAGCCTGGATCATGCTGCAAAGTATCTTCTTATTGTCCATGTAATGTACTCCTCTGTGAGCAAGATGATGCTGCCATCTTAGTTATGTTCCCTGCACACAATGACAACCACATAACAACAAGTTCAAGCTCTCCGTAGTTTTTTTTCTCGTTGGAATTTGGCTTGCCACACTATTCCACGACCGTGGAGTAGGTTTCACAATTCGAGTTGGGTGGGCGACTTCCGAATCGTACTCTGCAGCAGTAGAATAAGAGCAAGACAAATTCTTATAAGAACAATCTACACAGAAAAGTAGAATCTCACGTCAACCCATAATTGCGAAGTTTGAGTTACACTAGTTTTCTACTTATTTAATAGTTTCTACAAATGTTTGGTCAGATCAGCAAGGTGGTTGTATATTTTTATTCGGCAGTTTTTAGTAGTTTTGAAAGTGTTTTTGATCTATTTGATGAAATGACTGGTTGGAACTCACATTGTCTTCGGGTTTATGACTTGAAAGGTAATGTCCAAGACGTCTGCTGAGGAAAATAAGAAATGTGTCAATGTTTTCTTCGTTGAGAAACTTAACACCTTGTAAACCCTGATGAGGTGTACGTAAATCGGTCTCGTAATTCGGAAAAATTCAAAAGCATATCTTAAAATGTTTCTGTTTGTTCAAGCGCATTGATTAGGCCTACATTATTGGTTAAGAGCACTGTAAAGAATATTAGTTTTTTCTTCAAAACTCGCTACCATGAGGCAAAGCCTATAGAGTACCATGTACAATGTAAGAACTATGTCACAATGTAAGAACTGTCACAATGGAAATTGGCTACAGTTCCTTAAACATCGAACACTTGGGGAAATTGGGGAAATACTTTCCAATATATAGAATACACACCTTCGGCAACTTTCACGGAACTGCACAACTAAAACAACCACGACGACGACGACGACGACAACTGAAATGCCAGCAATGGAACCAACCACGGGTGCTCCTAGCTCTGTTGATTGGGGAAAAGGTATCAAACAACAGAGCAAAAATAAAGGCCCACTATATTCCAAAGTGCACACCTGGACCATTCATAATACCTTACGAAAATCTACTCTTAAATTTGTGTCCAACACCGATGTATGATTAAAAGACCATTCGTCGGTGTGGCGTATTAAATGAAATGTATAGGCCCCCTACTCGGTACTTTCCCAGTGCAGTGCTAGCGGAACAACGGGTAGGAATTGAAGGCACTACGGAAACGTAGGACGTAGTGGGGGAAATTTTGTTATTCCGTATACGAATTGTACGAATTACGAATTCCTCAGTAATTTGTGCGTGCGGTCTTAATAATAATCCGTCGTACGGAATAGTGTCTTTTCTGGTCATATCCTAAATACACTTCCATTACAACCCACCGCTTCTAAACCGAAAATAAGGTTGGCCTAGGGCATAATCATAAAAATATTATCTGATTCGGATTGTAATAATGAGGATGATGTTTAATTTTGTTGCACAACTTTGGAATAATTTAGTAATCGTTCGAAGCGTGAATCAAGTTAATATTGTTTTTAAAAACTTACAAGTTTTAAACCACAAGGGAAACTGACTGGGTATAGATTTTTAAATAAGAAAATTGTTCCAACCCAAATTATTTTTTAAAGACATATAACATAACCTGGTACGAATTCCAACGAAACAGTGGGTAGAATTTTTGTGATGGGTTCAGTTGACATCATCGTTGATTTAGTAGTCGTCGATGCATGAGTTTCCGTGGGTGTTTTATCGGTGATTGTTTGCTCTTGCGTGGGAGGCTCTTCCGTGGTAAGCTCTTCCACGGTTGAAGCGTCATCCGAACCTATAGGCCTATCTGTTATGGGCGTTTCTGTAGATTTCAACCCCATGGTTCTATATTTATTCTTCATCGCATTTTCTTCTGAGGTTGAGGGCTCTTCTATATCTATCGCTTCAATTTCCTCCGAGGATATTTCCGCATCTATAGACTCGTCCCACTGTTCTGCCGACTCTT
>CM021526.1:9208356-9224834 GCA_010994315.2 Pisaster ochraceus | reverse complement strand
GCACTGTAATCGTTAGTGTGTTATACCTTTATGTTGTTCCTACCACATTTGTCTCGTCCCCTTTCAGCATATCAAGTTAGTGACTGGGCCCCCTACTGATATTCATTATATGCCAAAAAGGGACTTCAAGACTATTTTCCGTCTAGTTTCGGTGGTTTGGTAGCATTGAGTTGAATGGGGAATAATGAAAATATGTCTGCACTATTTTATGTTAACGACCCATGATTGCTTAGTACTATGAGAACAGAGCCTGTATTTTCGTAGAGCCCTTTGTAATCACAAAAAGTGGCTAAGTATGCACAGCAACATTTTGCTTACCGTTGAGGTTACCTGCCAAAATACATGTAAAAATGTACTATTGTTGGCTGGTATCCTGCACATTTGAGGTTGCTAAGCAGAAAGCTGTTAAGCAATATGAAATTGGGCCCTCCTTTGTTATCTTCTGTACACGAACCGTTGCAGGAGAATGAATAAACCTTTTCAAAAAATGTTGTTGTACAGATAGGTGTGAGTGGATAAAATGCACATTTGGGCTACTACTTACGTGGGCAATGACGCTAATAATAGGTAGGCCGACGGTCGATGGTTTCGGTAACGACACCATTGCTGTATAAGCCTAGCGATAGTCTAATAACAACAGCACAGAGAAACAAGAAGAATTCCTGATTGATGGTGTTCTTCCTCCATGTTTGAGATCACTCAATCAGCAATGAGGGTAGTAGTGACGACAAAATGCCTTGGCCAGACGTGAGTCATCTTAAGGATTTCCTGCTGACTTAAAAGGATTAATATAATAGCAAACCTATATATGCCTAAAACCTCGATAGTTCTTGGGACTATGTATTTCTATAGTTAGCATGTCAAGGTGACACACAATAGGTGATTTGACAAAAAGAAAGTACCTTTGTTCCTGTTGTCTTCAAGGATATTAGGAAACTATGCCTACAAACTTGACAGTTTCTTGGGGGCTACAGGTTTAGCATTCAAAGCTTTGTGAAACTAGTTAGAGTGTCAAGGTTAGATGAAACTGTAACACTATAGCATATTATATATTTTTTGCGCGCGTTAACCCATCTTGGCGTGATAAACTACCTGCGCATTCGTGTGGTATCGTCCAAACTTTTTTAGCCATGGCAAGTATAGGTCCTATAATAAGGACAATTCCCGCTTGTTTGAACCTGGGTCACCATCAGCAAAATCTAATGAGAAGAATACTATTACATGTATATTCATTGCCCAAATCAAATAATGGTGACAGACACACAATAATATAGGTGACTTGACAAAGGACAGTGCATTGTAACAACGGTCCTATCCAAAAACAGCAAAATAAAGTGGTTTGGCGGTTGGACATGAACACACATATCTGACTGATAAAAATAAATATAGGTGTTAATAAATGGAAAGACAACATGAAGACATAACTGTAGTTTGACATTTTGACGTACCTCGTTAACTTTTATTATTGAAATTTCACCCGAGCAAGATGCCTTCAGGTAAAATACACAGTGTAAACATTTTATGGCATCTGATACTTGGAATTAAGATTTTTCCACATTTTGTACTTTCCATGATTAAACACAACTTATTGTCCTTGCTACATAGTATAATTTTGTGCTTAAATGTTTAATACACCTTGAGAAAGAATACATTTCAAATTTGAATTATAAGTTTTCCGTGAATCTATCATCCAAACCCACCTCACACTGTGAACGGTAGGTCTCATGTTTTGCTCATCAGAAGATATTGTCTGCGGTCTAATATCGTGTTTCGTCTCTCAAGATCGAAACTTGCTTTAATCGCATTCTGAGTAGACGGGTGTCATATGGGATTTTGTGCCCTGGTGTGTCACCAATACGGTAAATTGTTTAAACATGGGCTGAAGGAAACTGATTCAAAAGAGGGCGCTACATCAGTTTCCACACGATTCACCGTATTGGGGACAACATCTCTGCCACACCGGTATCCGAATGGGGGACAGAATCTCCTACCACACCAGTATCATCGTGCACACAAAATGAATTATTTCGTGAGCACCAAATTATTTCGAGCGAAATATAAAACTCAAAATAATTTCTTGGCACGTGATTTTGTTTCATTATAATGTCCCTTCAGGGGCACCGAACCTTGGCTATAAATTTACTTTGAAAAGTACAAAATATTATTAATTAAAAGCAGACAAATGAATACACTTATATTTATATATCAAATACAAGGCAAGACAAAGAAAATAAATAAATGGATACCAGAAGCCATGCGGACAATAAGAACAAGTCTATATGTGTAGTGTAAAAGTGCTGTAATAGAAAAACAATGAAAACAGTATACACATTGACCTAATTCACCTGACGCCACCATCTGAAGAAGCACAGGTGTAAATTGTATATATTATACGTTGATGATTATTCATACACAACATTTCTTCGACAATACGAAGAAAAAAAACAAAAATGATAATTCGAAAAGATTTCTTTAAAATAAAGAATAGGATATCAATTGATACAATAAAAAATGGCTGGAATGGTTTTACATTAAAGGGAACGTTTACCATTGATAATTGGAACCGTTCGATTTGTATAATCTTATTATAAATGTATATATATACAATAAAAGGGTGGTCGCGTTTTTGAGTTATCGCCAAAAAACCAGAGAGGCGTCCCATAAGAAGAAAAATCCGTAATTGGAATACACAATCTGATAAACGTTACGACAGTAACGTTTCTCAGATTCAAATTTTGGGTGATAAAAATTGATATTTTTTTCCATAACCGAAGTGAAATGATTTTCAAAATGCTTTTTACTATCGAAAGCTGCTGAACTTCTAACCAAGTAAGTTTTATTGCCATTAATTTTAAGATTGACTACCGAGACGACAAGATCGACGTCTGAAACCAAGACGCTTAGAGTCATTCCGAACGACTGCAACAGTCGATCTTTCGACTTCCAGCCCGTCCAGTCGCTCCTGCTGTTTTAGACGTCGAACTTTTCGTGTACTTAGTTAAATAATTTGCTTCGGTGCGGCTATAGAGCGCCTTTCTGAACCGGGTATAAATCTGTGGTCACATGTACACAAAATCCTGTGTCGTAACACGAACCGTTTTCGGTGTTCTAATTTGATAACATGTTCACAGGCTGTATTGAATTGTGTGAATGCGGTGGAAGTGAGTGCTCGGAAGTGGCACCACAACACGCGGCTTTTGTCGCCGTTTGAACGCCGCAATGGGCTCGATTTCTGGGATGCTCCACCGCAGAGTGGGTTACGGCCCGTAGCTCTTCATCCATATGTGTCGGTCATGGCTGTCATGGTTTAGTTGGAGATTGTTTGATGCGGGATGATTTGAAAAATTCAGTTCCTGAGGGATTGCAAGAGAATGGTTAAAGATTGAATTGTTGATATGCTTCCAAGTAGTAAGTTTCGGTTGGTAGAAACAAACAATATACGGCCTATCACAATATCTTTAAATGTGTATCTTGAGGCATATTCCCTATAGAAATATGACAAATTGAATTCTTACTTTTGTTTCCTCCGACAGAATCATACTTTTAAAAAACCCAACAACAACAACAACAACAACAATAACAGAGAGTTGTTTAATTTTGTTGTTGGATTAAGAACTAACCCTTGTAAGAAGCACGTGTACTGTAACTGCAAATTGTTAAAAAGTTGGCAAAAGTAAAGACACTGTTTGCTTGCCCGTTTAGCTTCCGAAGGGTTCTTTCTGCATGCAGTTCGGTTGATAACTCAAAAATACATTTAAACAGTAAAAAGTAAACGCCAGCTGACAACTTCATAGTAAGTTGATTCACTTGACTACTGTGAGGAAATGCAAAGATGTAGCATCTTTAAATCACAACACAAACCATTATTTCGATCATTGTTCAATATGAGAAAAGCATAACTACCTGAAAGGCTGAGTTTCTGGATAAATTTGAGGATGCCCTGTAAAAAATAAAAAAGAAGAAGATATATATACATATTTTGGGAGATAAAAATGTGTAAACCCTTTGGAATTAAGCCGTCATATACCTTCTTAGTCCAGTTAAACTTGAGGGCTTAACACCTTAACATGTATGACTAATAAAACGCGTATGTAATGGAACAATGTTATTCTGAATGGACTACGCAAGTCTCGCGCAATTTCGAACTTTCGTGAAGCTTGTCTATACGAGTCTTCGCGCGAAGGAATCAAACTGCGCACTTCAAAGGGTCCACATGTTCAACACACGCGAGAGTTGTATAGTCTCTAAACAAATTACATGTATGCTACTGTGGTAAGATGACACAGTGCCTAAGCCCTGTGCGCGCTTGTCAACCCATTTTTAATAACATGTCCAGTGTTAAAAGAACAATATTGAATGGATTAAAATGAACTTTATTAAAATGGAAAAAATAAGTCTATTGTTTCTTCTTCTTTTTTTTAAAGGGACTAAGACTGAACCCTTCCGGTTGCAGTCTATTGTTATTGCGGATTCTACAAAATTTGGGTTGCCAAAGTGGATTTATTCTGTGTTTTACGGGATGTGGATTCGGTCATAGACGATGTTACAAATAATCGATGTTGAAGTGGACTTTATTGGTGGATGTCGTGGATGTGTAGAAGTGGATTCTGTCAGTGGATGATCCTGGTTGGGTGAATGTGTGGAGTCAATTTATTGGCGGATTTGTGTATTTTTATGCGGTGTCAGCAACGGTTACTTACTCTTGTTTAACAGCAACACAAGCTAAACCAGCTGTCAGTACTGTTAGAACAGCTGCTACATAAGCAGCGACTACACCCACACTAACCGGGTCAGCTAAAACACAAAAAGAAGAAGAAAAAAATAACAAGAAGTTATAATATCCAAGTCATCATGTGCCCCGCAGAAAATCGTAAGATTGAATCTTTTGACAAATTGTCACTGTTTATTAAAAGTAAAACAATTCTAGTCATAAATTGTACCGTTTTGTTATTGCTTCCTTCTATAGCCGCGCTCAACCCCGATTATTATTCACTATGGTGATACATGCCCGGGAACTGCATAGCCTAATTTGTTTAACCTGTGACATGCTTTCAGGATGAAAACCCCCAAAATGATTGTTCCTAGGTGCCCAAGTGCGCACAAAATGGTGAAATTTGGATTTGAAATTAGCACCACTTCTAGCTGAACTTCACGTTTGCATGTGCAAGAATCCGCCAAAAGAGGGCGTCAGTATTGCAGAGTATAAGGGACTGCCAATAGTTTTGTTCAGCATTTTGTTCCTGCTTAAGAAGCACAATGAAATTGGACCAACATATTACAGTCTTGACATATAACACACAGGCCCAGTTATTGTACCTTTCCAATAAAATGGAAAGCTAGTACCGTATTGCAGGAAAACGAAACCCAGAGTGCCGCGAAGTGCCAGACCTCAAGAGCAGGCCTTCTACACTCCAAAACTGGGGTGTGTTGGCACATGTAGATACCCAAGAGCGAATCAAAATTAACATCATGTGATAAAATAACATCAATGGAAATGTGTTGGCAGAAATTAGCGTTATTTTTTACACCCTATGGTGTAAATTTTGATTTGTTTTCAGTACCTAGGGCGATGTAGGGAACCCAAGTATGCCCTCAGTGTTCAAATGTCTAATCAAACTTTGTGATTAGCATATTGTATTATTTTACTTTTAAAAAGTTAAGTTTGGGTCTCCGCGACCTTTGGGCTTATTTTGGGGTTATGATTGGTCTGCTCCGAAGTGACATGTTTGTCAGCCACACCATCAGCAGGAACTTTTCGACCGTATGCTGCTGCGAGCGTGTACATACAGTTTGTATGTAATGTTTTATTCCCAATATAATCTGTGTACAGGTGTGTGTATGTAGACTACAAATCTCCGCCGTGAGAGTTGATGCGAAGCAACTAGCAGGATCCTGCCAGTTGCTCAAGGCTGGTATCTGGCGTTATTCAAGAATCTCGAAGTGTGACGTAAGTTGTTCGGGCTACAAAAAACAATTCATTGGAGAGCACTGACAACACCCTTTGTGTAAATGTTTACATGTTTACACCTCTGTTTTTGAAGTGTACAACTAAAATTTGCGGTTCCGATACACACGAAGAAAGCGCCCAATTAAAAACAAACACATTTGAGACTGTTTTTCCGAAACGAGTTTAGACAAATGATGATGTTGCAAAACGAAGAAACAATATAAAATACTTATCACTCCACGCTAAACGCACTAGAAACTACAGGCTGCTTTGATATCCGTGTCCCACATTAACCCTCTTTTCCCGTTTAGCGTATTTTTTCTTTTTTGATGGTTGTAAATATCTCTGTGTAATTTGTCCCGATAATCTTTTTATGGTTCTTCCTTTCTTTTTACCATTTTATCTCCATTTAGTGTTTTTATTGTAAGATGCACACTGGAAAACAATTTTCATGTTTTTTAACGTGACGTTTATAATAAATAATAATAATAATAATAATAGTAGTGTCTCGAATTTAAGTGTATAATTTCTATAGGAAATAGCGATCTATTGTGAATTTTTTCAATATGACTTTCGCAAAAAAAACACCAAAAGATTCATCTTGTAACAATATTTATTATTACATTTTTCCAAACGTTAGCCTACCATCGAATCACATATAATAAATTAGCTTTTACCTGTTGTGTTGGATGATGTAGTCTCTGGGTAATTTGTAGTGGTTTCCCAAAACAAATACATTATGTGGTTAAAAAAAAAAATTATGTCTGATAATCTGCAACCGAAGTACATCGATTTCCTCATAAAAACTAAATAACTCAAAAGTTCCTCAAACTGTTCTTCAAAAAGACTCATGATCAAGTGCCCAAAACCTCACAATTTGTATAGCTTTGAATGACTTTGTTGTTTTACGTTTTGTTTGTATTTCTTACAGTTGTAGGAACATTATTTGTAGGTTCTGTTGTTGGATCTACTGTAAATAAATGAACATATATATTTATCTATGTATATATATGTACGTTTATTTGTACACATATATGCTTATTGTTTGTGTTGATTAGGTGTTCATTTTAGTTTTCGTGAGAGGTTTGTCATAGGGCTGCTCAAAATGGTAAGCAGAAAAGCTTACTTTTGTTTGCTGGAGTCGATTTCGAAGACAATGTCGTTGAGGACTCTGCTGGACCTATGACTTGAGTTGTGGGTGACTCGTTTGTCGACTGGGTTGTCGACTGTCGAATTGTCGACTGTCGAATTGTCGACTGAGTTGTAGATTGTTCAGTTGTCGACTGGGTCGTCGACTGTCGAGTTGTCGACTGAGTTGTAGATTGTTCAGTTGTCGACTGGGCTTTGGATTGTTCAGTTGTAGACGGGATTGTTGATTGTTCAGCTGTCGACTGGGTTGTAGATTGTTCAGTTGTCGACTGGGTTTTGGATTGTTCAGTTGTAGACGGGGTTGTGGATTGTTCAGCTGTCGACTGGTTTGTAGACTGTTCAGTTGTCGACTGGGTTGTAGATTGCTCAGCTGTCGACTGGGTTGTGGATTGTTCAGCTGTCGACTGGTTTGTAGATTGTTCAGCCGTCGACTGATTTGTAGATTGTTCAGCCGATTGGGTTGTAGATTGTTCAGTTTTTATAGACTGTGTTGTAGATTGATTATGTGTGGACTGGTTTGTAGATTGTTCAGCTGTCGACTGGATTGGTGTAGATTGTTCAGTAGTCGACTGGGTTGTAGATTGTTCAGCTGTCGACTGATTTGTAAATTGTTCAGTTGTCGACTGGGTTGTAGATTGCTCAGCTGTAGACGGGGTTGTGGATTGTTCAGCTGTCGACTGGTTTGTAGATTGTTCAGTTGTCGGCTGGATTGGTGTAGATTGTTCAGTAGTCGACTGGGTTGTAGATTGTTCAGCCGATTGGGTTGTAGATTGTTCAGTTTTTATAGACTGTGTTGTAGATTGATTATGTGTAGACTGGTTTGTAGGTTGTTGCAGAGGACAGAACGTGGGATATGTGTTACTATAACAAGGTGGATCAGGAAAACTTTTCGAACAGTTTTTAGAAAACTGGGTCTCGTTGCAATATAATGTAGCACATTGTGAGGTATCACTGGTACATCCAAATAGTGTGATGTCTCCCTCGGCACAGTTCTGTAGGGAAGAAGCACAGTAAACTAAACTTGAACTCTTTTCTATCGTGTTTTACTTTGGAGTTGTCCAGGCATTTGGCTCAAACCCAAAACAGGCGGCCTAAAACACTACCGTTACGCCACCAGGTGTTTCATCAAATATACACCAATTCCTAGAGTTGCCAATTTGGAACACCTTTTTAAAGATTTGTACAGGCTATACTGTGCACTTTTTATTCGTTGAACCAACTCACAGGGCTTTAAAACTGGAAATTAAGTGTTCGTAAAAACGAACACAGTGGGGTTTCATATCCCAAAAATGCTAAGTTTGTCGTAAGCCCTTTGAACTTCCTGTTTGGACCGGAAGGAAAGGTCAAAGTGGGACCAGGTTTTTTTGTTTTAATGCACTTGTGTCAAGACTTACAAGATGGCACAAATATTTGGACATGTGGTTCAGGAAATGTTTTTTAAATTAAATTTTAGAACTACCTTTTTGTAACGGAAGTAAAGGTCAAATTGAGTCACGCTTCTAAAATAAAAGTTACATGTGTTATGTAAGCTATAAAACGGCACAAGAACTCTATGACATGCGGTTCAGGAGATATGATCTCTTAAACAATACATTTTGAATAAGTTTAACTTGACACCTGATGATGTAACGATAACGAAAATATGTTTTCCAAACTAAGTTTTTTATATAAGTTACAATAAGGAATAAAAGTTATTTTAACATTTAACACACATCGAAAAAGGGCGTTGTAACAGGTAGTGACCTCATAATAAAAACATTAGTAATTGAAAGCTTGGGTCTCCAACAGAGTCCATACATCATACCAGAGAACTAGGCCTAGGGGCCTACATGTATAAAGTTTGAAACCTGCAAAAATAGCACACCGCGCCGCAACTTTATTTACCGCACAGGCCATAGGACAAGAATTGCATTGACAATACGTGGGGCAAGAAAGTTTTTACCGTCTTCACGTCTGATACTGTAGCGTATTCAAAGTGCGGCGCAGTGTGGCAATCTCTGACACATTGCACATAGTTATCGTGAAAATAAATTGTACTTTGATTAGTTTTAATGGCCTGGAATAACTAGAAGTAAAAACATTTATGTTTTAAAACTGATTTTTGTATTACAGGAAACTGCAAGTGAACGTATTTTAAAAAGTTGTGTTTAATTTGTTGTACACTTTTTAAAGCCATTGTATATGTCTACAAAACCAACTTTGTAGACATATACAAAATGCGCATTAGGCCTAAATGATGTCACGGTGACGTCGTTTGATGTTTTACCCTACAAACACATCTACAGTATCCAACAAGTGTAGTATTGAACAAAGTTTGATGAGCGGACGTATACCTTTTTTTAGTACTCGAATTTATTATTGTCATCTTCTCGCTGTCACAGCTGCGGCATTAATTAGGCAAACCGAAGATATTGTGGTCTCATCATTGGCTAGTTAAGTATTTATGTCATTTTAACAGAGTAATTGAATTAGTTATGTTCAGCTATTTTTATATATGATATATAATAATATGTACTAATGGGGGCTCTACATGTAGGCTCTACATGATTCATACTACGGATACAACAGACGTCTGTTACTGTGCATGTAGCAGGCCTTCATCAGCGCGCTACCCGATACATTGTCCCTAACCTCGGGTGAAGTCAGGGCTGCGTGCACGGTCGTTTGCTAACACACGGCGGCGAAGTGTTTTTTACACGCTGTGAGAGCACGCACTCATCCACCGAGAAATCTTCACTGGTAAATGAATACACTTGTTTAAGTCTGCGACCTTAAGGGATCTATTTATGTCGTACAAAATACGCAATAGCATCGGTCGTACATCGGACTAAGACTTGATCAAGTTTTAAATTAGCTCTGAGTCAAGGCGTACGCCCAGATATCACGCTAAAAAAAAAGACCAGCGCTTCGCCGCTCGCGTGCTGGTCTTTTTGGTGCGTGACATCTTTGGTGCCGCCGCCGAGTGCACCTTCACTCAAGGCTGGTTTATAACCAGTGCGGTATAATCTCTGTGGGTTTTGGACACATACAAAGCGCGCAATCAATGATGTCATAGTGACGTTGGTCGATGTTTTAGCCCATTAAACATATATTATATATGTATATATATAATCTGGACGAAAAGGCGTTTCGACTACCAAGCCGAAACCCCGAAATTATACTCTTCAGTGTTTGTATCGTTACGTTGTACTGTTAATAAAACTATTCAAAGTTTCATGAAATCATATTCAAACTATCCATATTTCGACTTACCGGTGATAAAAAAGTTCCACATACAGCCAATCCCACCAGCAGCAACTGCCAGGTAAACGACATGTTAATTCACGCACTCCGCTGAGAACCATTACACAAGTGCTCTAGATGCTGTGTCAGCCATTGAAGTTTATTTCACTGTGTTGGCGAATACTCAACTATGCCTAGATTTAAAAAAAACGTTTACCTAACTTCCTTACCAAAGTATGTATATGAACGTGCAGCGCAGTCACAGTTATTACACTCTTGGTCATGTGTCAATGAAACTAATGTATCCGTGCTTCTTTTGTGCCGCTGCTCCAAACAGAATGGCTATTATTGTCAACCAACATGCACTGCCAACACTACCTACACCTTTCGAAAGGGCGCAACTTTTTATTTAGGTTGCAAGTTTATTGAGGGCTCCTTGGTTAAATAATGATATCAGCCTTAAACCTCGCAGTGGGCCGTTATCAGCACACACACATGACCTTACATATTATGGCAGATACGGCTTACTTCTATTAGTCCCTTTTCTAAGGAAGTCACTTAAACCGATCCCTGTTTTTAAAATGGGAAAGTCCTAAATGGTGGTATGATTCATACATGCATAAAGAAGTAAATAAATAAACTGTGCTGTACATAACATACACACGCTGTACATGGACGTGAATAGTCAGCAGCAAACTACAAAAAGAGTTTAAGAAAAACTGGTCATGAATGTGAACAACGCCTCACGGGTTTTTGTTTCGCTGGTTCTGGCTCAAAATCCGCAAGGGACTTGCTAACACGTATAAAATGCAGACTTAAACACGTACTTGGTGGAATTTCGGAAACCCCACTTTTTTGAAAATCTGTGCGTCTTGAGTTCCGCAAATTTATAACTGTACAACAGTTCACTATTGCGTCACTGGAACCTATATATTTGAATTAAGTTCCTTTAAAATGTTATAACGTTAAAGGCAAAGTGTACCTTTGGTTTTGGAACCGTTTGATTGATTTAATCCTACATAAATGTAGGTATATACAATAAAACTAACCTGTGAAAATTTCACTTCAAAAGGTGGTCGCGTTTTTGAGGTATCACCGAAAAACCGGAGCAAATATTTCCACGCAGGAAGAATATTCCCTATAGGAATACACGATCTGAGAAGCGTTAGGGCCGTAACGCTTCTCAGATTTTAATTTTGGGGGATAAACAGTGATATATTTTTCCATAACCATAGTACTTTGAAGTGAAACGTTTCTCAAAATGCATTATACTATCTAAAGCTGCTGTAGGCCTACTTCTTACCAGGTAAGTTTTTATTGCCATTAATTTTCAGAGTCATTACCAAAAGTATACCTTCCCTTTAAGTGTGTAGACGCCACGTGGCCTAAAATGCGCACTACGTATCCATTGTTCGAGAATGTGACGTAATTCCACTGTGAGCCACGCCCACTTGACACAAGCTGGCTCCACTGTGCTGGTAACCAGGAGCCCGAAAATATGCAAGAAAATTTAAATAATTGAACATGGCTTTTACATACGCCTACGTTCTTTAAAGACTCGAGCTCTCCTCATAATTATAAGTTTCTTCATAGAAATACTTTTGAAGATGAAATGGGGGATTTTTGGGGGTAAAATTACATACAACGTATGTCCTTGTAAAACCTCTAGAGTGATTACAATGCGTTACCATTGATCATCGACACTCGGCGTGTCCTATCAAGTCAATATAATAAAAATCAACGGTTAGCAACCAGCAAGATGGCGGCCCTCCCAACGTTTGACGATACATCGAGTAACAATCAACTTTTTTTCTTCTGAATTTATGTTTGTGATGCAGATGCACACACAATCAACCACAAGTAAGTTCATTAGATTAAGCAAGGAATCATGGAGTAAATTGGTAAGTTTCTGAGCCAAATGGACAACATCTATTGACCGCAGAGACCTGGAGAAATTGCATGCAGTTCTGCTATCCTATTATGTGTTGATTTCCAAGATGAGCGCGAATATTTGAATGTACAGCCGAAGTCCGCGACCGTTGGGTACCATTATTAAGTACCGCAAGCGTTTCTGTGAAAGATCTGAAAAAAAGGGAGACAGCCCAGAAGGTGAACGAGCTGAACACCACAAGTGAAATTTTTAAATATGGTTTGGGATATTTTGGGGTGGGGGTATTTAGGCCCTTTCCAAAATGAACACATCTCACGTCATCTTTTCTTATCGAGAGTTTCTCCCTTCATTTATTACCTCCTGTCTTGTCCATGTCACATATTGTGATTGTTTGGGGAGCGTTTGACTTGGTTATAATTATGAGTAGAAAGTTGAAATGAGGACTTTATTATGTGTCCCTTTGACAACACATTTTTAAAGTTAAATTTGAAGCAAAATAAATATTGTATTAGTACATTGCACTTTAGAAGTGTGCATAATGAAATGTCACATTCGCTGTGTTATTATTATACATATATATATATTTACAATATCGCAATAATCAGGCTCAAACATAGACGAAGACCCTGGAAAAAGCTCTAGTTTGAGCAGTGGGGCTGTCGGCATGACAATGGTGCAAAATGGTGCAAAATGGTGCAAAATATTGTTGAGATCGTGTTTCAGGGGAAAAGGTCATCGACAAAATGTGAGCAGGTTGATGTGGGTTAACTTCTGAAAACTGCCCACACAAAGGACGATACAATTCTCCTTCAGAAAATTGATGGCCAAGACTTTGTTTGCCGTCCCGAGTGCTAAAAAGCATGTGAAAGATTTCTTAGCAAAGGCCAGACCCTTCACGCCACCCCAGGCTGGACATGAAGATGCATTCTAATCTCTCCCAGTGTCTCTCATTTAAAAAAAGAAAAAGTTTAAAAAGAAGCAAATCATGGCATTTGCAAGACTGAATAAACTGTTTCTTAGTAAAAACAGAGAAATGCATGGTATCGCTGTTCCATATCGAACATGGAATTCAAAGAAGCGAGTTCAGCAGACATGTTTGAATTGTGTGAATGCGGTGGAGAAGTGAGTGAGTACCGTCACTCAGTGCTCGGAAGTGGCACCACACCACGCGGCTTTTGTCGCCGTTTGAACGCCACAATGGGCTCGATTTCTGGGATGCTCCATCACCTCAGATTAGGTTACGGCCCATAGCTCTTCATCCATATGCGTTGGTCATGGATACCATGGTTTAGTTGGAGATTGTTTGATGTGGGATGATTTGAAAAATTCAGTTCCTGAGGGATTGAAAGAGAATGGGTAAAGATTGAATTGTTGATATGCTTCCAAGTAGTAAGTTTCGGTTGGTGGAAACAAACAATATTGTTGAGGCCTGTACACAGTATACACAATATCTTTACATGCATATCTTGAGGCATATTCTCCCTCCACCATAAATAGAATTGTTACTTTTGTTTTTACCAACAGGATCATATAAAAAACAAAACAGAAGGTTGTTTAATTTTGTTGTGAGAATAACAGGTAGCACCTGTAGAGTTGTATGGCCCGATTTTCGCCGAAATATATTTTTACGTTTTCGGGCTTCAGCCAAACACCTTTAGTTATTGTTCTAGTTTTTGCTGGTTTTTTTTAGATTGTTTTTTCTCTGAACGAATTGTGACAGATGATGCTTTTTAAAAACAAAAAACATACGAAATCTTCCTCATATGCCACGGACAATGCACAAAATACACGTAACTTTCAGTTTGATGGACATGACATAATGTTGGGTTCCCAACAATAACTAGTTTTCCATTTTAGTGAACCACCGCTTATCATTGTCGGTTCTATTCGTGCAATACCTTAAACATTTTAATCAAAACTTTCTAGTAAAACCGGCCAAAATTGGACCTAGCATCTTTAAATCACAACGAACCGATGTGATGATCATTTGTTTTAAATAAGAAAGCATAAATACCTCTAAGGCTGAACTGTTATTTGATAATATTGACGACGAGGCCCTGCAAAAAAAAAAAATAATAATAATAATTATAATTATTATAATAATGGTTAAAGTAAATTGATAACTAAATAAGTACAAAACTTTTGAAAATCAGGGGAGGTAACTATTTGTATGTCGCTTTTTATGAAGTTATCCTTTACCTTCTTCGTTCAGTTAAAAACTTGATGGCAAAGTGTTTATATTTGTATTGAATTCGACACATCCAAATTTGGTGAAACCGAATGTGAAAAATAATGCAAAACAAAGTTATTATAAGGCTTATTTTAACTGTAAATTCTGCTCTAAGTTTTGGGAAATGGTTTTGGTTTATACTGAAATTCTTTAGAGTACCTGTCTCCACATTTTAATCAGAGGGTTTTTAGCAATGGATTAACAATGGATATCATATAATTAGTTGACAGCACTTTAAAACTCGGGACTACGAAATCCTCCTTGGTTAAAACGAAAGCACGATTCCACAGTTGATTGTTATTGTGGACTCTACAGAGCTTGTACCAGATGCAGGGTTGCCGATGTGGACCTTTTATCTGTGATTGTTTGGGTGTATAGACTCGGTCACGTAGTTGACCTTTTTTGGTGGATTCTCTCATGGCTATAAGTTGTAGTGGATTCTGTTAGTGGATGATGCCACCCTGGTCGGGTGAGTTTGTGGAGTCAATTTATGAAGTGGATTTGTGTATTTTTACGTGGTGTCAGAGACGGTTACTTACTCTTTCATAACAGCAGCAAGAGCTATCACTCCAACCACTGCTGCAACAGCTAGTACAGAACTAGCGGTTCCAACTCCCAGTGCAACCGGGTTCACTAATACACAGAAATAACAAGAAATATTTAGTCACCATGTGCCCTGCAGAAAGTCATAAGCACTTAATGTTCCAATTAACAATCTGTTTTTACATAACTGACTTGCAAGGTTGAATCGTTTCTCAGACAGATTTTCACTGTTGGGAAGTAACACCGGACTCAAGCTCTGGTGTTTCTGATCAGCAGAGTGTGGGTTTGAGTCCCGTTGGTGATACTCGTGTCCTTGAGCAAAATACTTTACCATAATTACTTTGTCCTTGTGATGGTAAACCGTAGGTCCCGTGGATTGGTATAACACTTAAAAGAAGCCGTACTTATCGTGCAACAACAACAGCAACAACAACAACAGCAACAACAGCAACAACAACAACAACAACAACAACAACAGCAGCAGCAGCAGCAGCAGCAGCAGCAGCAGCAGCAACAAACAGCAGCAGCAGCAGCAGTAGCAGCAGCAACATCAACACCAAATACGAGTTACTGTTTGTGTGGGTAACTACACAAAGATTTTTAGTCTCCCATAACCGTCAACACTATTGCTGACAATTACAATAATTTTGTTTGAAACCTTTAAAAAGTCAATATTCGTTTACCTTCGTTTTCACTTTTTCTAAGTGTAGTGTTCATAAGATCTGTTGTAGGTTCTGTGGTTGGATCTGTTGTTGGATGTGTTGTAGGATGTGTTGTAGGTCTTGTTGGAGGATCCATCGGATGATCTGTTATAGGACGATCTATTGCACGATCTGTTGTGGGATCTGTAGCAGGGTCTGTTGTTGGATCTGTTGTAGGATCTGTTGTTGGGTCTGTTGTGCAGTCTGTTGTAGGATCTGTTGTAGGATCTGTTGTAGGATCTGTTGTTGGATCTGTTGTTGGATCTGTTGTGGGATCTTTTGATGGATCTGTTGTAGGATCTGGTGTGGGATCTGTTGTTGGATCTGTTGTAGGATCTGTTGTAGGATCTGTTGTTGGATCTGTTGTGGGGTCTGTTGTATGATCTGTTGTACGATCTGTTGTAGGATCTGTCATAGGGTATGTTGTTGGATCTGTTGAAGGATCGGTTGTAGGATCTGGAGTAGGATCTGTTGTAGGATCTGCTGGAGGATCTGTTGTGGGATCTGTTGTAGGATCTGTTGTAGGATCCGTTGTAGGATCTGTTGTAGGATCTGTTGTAGGATCTGTTGTTGGATCGGTTGTAGGATCCGTTGTAGGATCTGTTGTAGGATCTGTTGGATCTGTTGTGGGAACTGTTGTAGGATCTGTTGTGGGATCTGTTGTGGGATTTGTTGTGGGATCTGCTGTAGGATCCGTTGTAGGATCTGTTGTAGGATCTGTTGTAGGATCTGTTGTGGGAACTGTTGTAGGATCTGTTGTAGGATCTGTTGTGGGATTTGTTGTGGGATCTGTTG
>CM021526.1:9184003-9198135 GCA_010994315.2 Pisaster ochraceus | reverse complement strand
ATGTGGGTCTGCTGCATTTCTAGGGTTTGTCGGGTTACGCCAAACTTACAATTACAGGTCTTGAATTCACCCACGGCACCCACAGCAACTGCCGTGGTGCCCTGTGCATTTGCTGTGGTTTCCTTTGCAAAGTTCCAATACAAATTGTCAACTTTAACTCATAGAAGTGCCCCTAACCAGAGGACAATTGCTTTGCCCCTTCAAGGGCAAAGTTCACAGCCTGCAAGTTTTTTCTTTATGCTTTTACTGTGCACCTTCAAAACATCTGCACTATATTTTTCGGTGTCAGTTATTGCCACTCTTTTTCACCAACTTCTAAGCATCCGTGGTTTTTTGACGAAAACAGGAAAACATTTTACCATCCGCAAGAGAATTTTCGTAAGTGAATATTAAGAGGATACTCACTCTGTAGCAAGCGATGCCGACACCAAGCCAGGAGATACAAGACGGTGAATGCTTACAAGCAAGAAGAAATGTGTCCTTAGCTCTCTGAAACTGATTACACAGACGTACACAAAAGAGATGAGTAAATCATAGATACTATATTTATTTATTTATTTGTTTTAAAAAGCAGAAACAAACCAACCCATTTTTTGTAATGATTAGTGAAGATAAAACCATTGAGAATGCTCTATATTGCACAGTAAGGCTTTTAAAACAAAAGATAAAAAGAGGTAAAAACATTCAGAGGCCCTCATTTGCTAAATGCCAAAATTCCAAAGTTTGGTTCCAGAATGCCCCCCCCCCCAGTTTTGAAAAATCCTGGGGAAAACCCAGAAAGGTGTGTGTATTGAAACTTACAGAATCAATGATCTCACTCTTTCATACACCAATGCAGTACTATCTCTTTGAATGGCACTTAATACACTACCTGTGGCGCGTCATGGGTGAGCGGTCAAGTGCATCGGACTCAAGTTAAGGTATTTCTGATCATCAGAGCGTGGGTTTGAGTCCAGGTCTTAACACTTGTATCCTTAAGCAAGACACTTAACCACTATTGCTGCATCTTTCGGATGGGACATAAAGCCGTAGCTCCAGTATATTGTGTAATGCAGGTAAAAGTACCAAGTACACTTATCGTCTGGTATGGCTGGCTGCAGATTGCACCACAGCACCTTGTAAACCGTTACGTGGTGCTATGTAAATAAAATGGGTCTTATATTTCAACTATAGCTCTGAATACGATGTAGAAAAAATATCGAGCACTTTGAGATGCCCTCGGATGTGATAAAGCACTTTATAAGAACTGCGTACTAGTATTGTTATTACCTCTCCATCCTGTAGGTAGATAGATGCCAGACGAAGATAGATTGCATGCATCTCTCTGGCATCGGCAACAAACGACAGGGTTCTCTCGTAGCAGTCTTTAGCCTCTGGCATGTTGCCTTGTAAGTAACGTAGATGCCCCATGATGGACCATGCATTGGGATCCTCAATAAATAACACAAAAACACACGTTTCAGATAAGTGACAGTTGGCTTCCCCTCTTTAAAAAAAAAACATATTTTAATTTCTTTAATTTTTTTAAGAACTTCGCTCATATTACTCAGGCGTGCTTTTAATTTGATAAATATGATGTCATCTTAAAGATGCTAGGTTCGATTTTGGGCAGATTTGAATCATTAATAAATTACTGTCGAGATTCAAACATTTTCTCGCATCTATCAGCCATGTGCAAACAATTTTGCATGTTACATTTGTGCATTATCTGTGGCACATGGCAAAAAATGTTTTTCGTTTTGAAACAGCATCACGTGTCAAAATTCATTTGGAGAATTTGTATTTATTTATCATTAATTCTTTCCACCAAAATCAAGCCATGAAAGTTAAAACAAATAAACAATTAAATACACAAAATAATACATTCGCAAAATAATAACAGATAAATGGCTGAATGGGAGTAAAGCCACGACAGCCACCATAGATAACGGTCGGCTGACACTAAGGCACTAACCTGGTAGTTGAGAAGCAGTGCTTGATTCAGACTGTCCTGTGCCTCCTGCAGCTCTTTCCGCTGCAGCTTCAGTCTAGCGAGAGCCACGTAGTACGCTGCAGTAGGACCACCCCTTGGAATCAATAACTCATGAGCCAAAGCACGCTCACAGAACTAATCCCCCATGAAAAGAAAAAATATATATCTTAATCATTTTTCAGGTTTTTTTTAGGAATGAAAGAGATTTAATACCCTCCTGGGGGGCCTTTTCCAAACCTCAGCTCAGGCTCCAGCTCCAGGCTCTGCTTGATGCAAAATGCGCACTGCTCATAAATTGATGATGAGCCCCAGCCAGAGCGCAAGCCTAGGTTTGGAAAAGGCCCCTACTCTGGATAACAATTTTGGAATTCAAAGTCTCCTATCAATGAGTGTCAATTCCAATTTTAATAACATCAGGATTAATCTTGTTTCCGAATGAGTGGCTTTAACTGGATCACCACATCCCTTAGCAACAGCCATAGCCCCCCCCCAATTTGGACATGGCCCAATCATCCCTATTTTGATAGAGGAGGTGACCCACCTGGGTCGCTTTGACCTCCAAGAGGAACTCCACAGTGATCATGAAGATGCTGGACTCCGGGACGGGTATTTGCTCTTTCTGCTGTTCCTCCTGCTCAGCCGAGCCCGGCCGACTGCCCATCTTGCTCCCCTGCATGTTGCTGGTGGCGCTGCGGATGCGCTGGTTGTCTTGACTAAAAGCTGTCATAAGAAATCAATCACACAGGATGGTATTGAAATCAGACCCCAAAACCTTCACAGCTTTTGTTGTTGTTTTGTTGAAAGAGTACAAACCCAAGGTCTTTTGCACCATTGAGGACTAGAGGACCTTTGAATTATATAAACCTACAACCGGCAAACTTAAATAACTTTTGAGACTTAAGCTCCTCTTACATTTTAGCCGCGCGTTGGTTGTCCAACACCCATCAGTCGCCCCCCTTCCCAAGGAGACCTTGGGGTTTGAGGGAGAGCCATCATCAAGCTCACTGGTTAGGTTTTAAAGTTAATTAACAATCCAGCAATGTTACGCCGCGACCAAATGTGTTAAAGAGTACAGTTATATGTTAAAACTGGTTAGTTTTACAAAACCAAAGTTATTTGTTAAAAAGAGTTTAAAAAGTATTATTCCCATTAATGATTAAAATTTGAGCTAATAAAACATCCCCTAAAATTATCAAACTTCCTGCAAAAACTATCACCACTCACAAAGTTTGAGATTAAATGTACCACAGCAAAGTTAATTCTAGTATAGCAAAGTTTATGAAATGACCATACTCTCGCTTTACCTTTTTGGGACGTTTCTGTGCCTGTGGGAGGTGCAGTGCATTGCAGTAAATGAAAACCAAGTCTTAGTTAACTGGCTATTTTAAAGTAGATTTATGCACCCCCCCAAAAAAAAAACACCTTTAACTGCCATGTAGCCAGGGATCACACCCAAGTTAGCGATACAACCTGGGCTCCAGCAGGAGAGGGATCACCTTAAGGGACTGCAACTTTTTATTTGAGGATTTGAACCTGCGACATCCAGACTAATTGTGCAGGCGCTCTACCAACTGAGCAATCTAACCCTGTTTATTTTTTTCAAGACATTTTTTTTCTTTTTTCTATTTAATTTTTTACTTAACTTTCAATAACATTCCTCACTACTATAACAAGCCAATAATGTGCCAACCTGTGCTTCAATTTCTGAGTGCAGTTTTTATTTCCTAAGTCCAAACGGACCAAATGCAGGGATCAAAACAGCATGGCTGTGTATTTGTCAACTTCTTCAACGGTTTGTTCATCCAGTGCTGGTTATTTTGTTTGTTTACCTTTAGTAAAATCGCTTTCATGGCTCCCCGATGGATTTCCGTCTGGCATGACAATGTAAAATGAGACAATGTAAAACACACACACACCCAACCATTTTCCCCATTTTTGCCTCCCTATGAGGAATAAGGATCATTGAACCTTCTTTTGTGCCCCCGTACACACAAGCACACACCACTTTATTAACGTTGTATATTTATAATTGAGTTGGAGAACATTGTACTATGTGAGACCAATGCATCATACCTTCGTTGCTTTGGTGTTACTGTAGTCATTTCTTAATGGATGGTGACAAGTGAAGGGAAAACAGTTCCCAGGGGTTAGGCTTGGAATTACAAGGAGGCCACGCGGTCTTCACTGCCATGGTCTTGGCCTCGGCCTTGCCCTTTCAAAAAGTTTCCCATAGGCTTTGAGATTTTCCAATGGAAGTACCCGTTTGCAAAATAAAAATGTTCTTGCCCGCTCAAAGATGAAATACCAGGCCTGAGTTCCACTGTAGTTGAAGGACACAATATTTTGACAAAGTTGTTTGAAAAATCATTCAATTCAATTTCTCAAGATGAGTGAGGTAGAAATCGCAAGGTAAATTTTGTTCTTCTGATTTAACAGTGAGAGGATTAAATAAATGGGGGAAAAAAAATCCCAGGTTAAATGTTCAAAATGAAGAACAATTCACCTTTTGTCAAGGTTTTTGTTAACTTTCATATTGGGCTTATTTCAATTGCGGCAATCAAAATAAGCGATGGCAACTTTCAGGGGTCTTCAAATGCATTTTAATGACTTTTACAGTATTCCAGATTTTGTACTGCTATGAACTTGATAATCAGTGAGTTTTCAGATTGAAACTAAGCAATTTATGGTTTTGATCAATAACCAATCATTTACTTCAATCTTGATAAACAAATGAGTTCACTGATTTGAAATGAACATTCCAGAAATGTTTGTTTTTCTTCTTGCTACGTCTATTACAGAAACTACTGTTTGTTTTTTCTTTAATTCCACAACCACAGGGCAGAACCTCCACCAATTTTTATCCTTGGTATTAGAGGCAAAAACTTCAAACAGATTTAGTGAAACGATGGCAGCCCTCTCTATATTTCCACGCCCTGCTTCCACCATCTTTGTAAAGTTCCCCGAGTGCAACCACAACAATAAATATCAACTCTCAATACACCACAGAGAATCCAGACTAAATTCAATCCAGCCTCGATTATAGTTTATGATTTAAATGGAAGTAAAAACAAAACAAGACTAAAAATCTTCTGCCCACTTGAAAGTCAAGGTTGTGGTTATTGTGCCCCGTACACAACTACGCATTTGATGAAAAAATGTTTTTTTGCTTTCAGAAGTGGTGCATGTCATACAACAATGTCCTCAATGACCCAGAAAATTCAAGCACAGCTGTAGGCTCATACTTTGCCGCACAGAATGTCAGTATTTACATTTCAAGCAACTGCATGAATGCACCTTTGAAATTTAAAATTCTTCAAACCCACAATGTGGCTATATATGGGCTGTTTATACACAGTCTTTTGTGTGTTGTGGATAGCTTTATACACAGTCTTTTGTGTGTTGTGGATAGCTTTATACACAGTCTTTTGTGTGTTGTGGATAGCTATAGCTCCATAGCTATGTTTCCGCCTTGAATCATACCTCCTAGGTGCCAGTCAGTGAAGGTTTGTTTCAAAGCTAGATATGTGCAAGAGCTACGCCTTGTTTTGAACCACGCTGAGGTTTATGTGAACTTTTGAGACAACACTATTGCCTATTTATGTTGTATTTCGAAGGCGATTTTTTGTTCTGGGTACACATTTTGTTTTAAAACTGGTTACTTTTTCTGTGGAATGCATTTTGAAAAAAATTCTAGTGTCACAACTAAATGATGTGAGCAGTTTTGTCCATGTCATGCAAGTTACTGACTGCTCACAGGCTTTCTGCTTGTTCAGGGGCCACTTCCATCGATTCTTCTTTATGGTTCGAGATTAATTTTCTAAAAAATGGTTACCGGCCAAACTGCTATTGGTGAAGTACACACAGCTTGCAACTGGTTCCCCCTGATATTTGATATGAAAGTTTGACGAATGACCCCTTGACACCAATGTCACACACGGCTACTGTCTGCCCCACTGGCCATTATGGGAGTCAACTGGTAAGCTTGTAAATGCCGCACTGTCTAAAATGCGCACTACACTGTATAACACACACCGAGACATCAACTCCCAAATGGTGCAGTCAAGATTATTTTAATGATAACGTTGGGTGAATATGGTTTAATAGTTTGAAATGTAACCTGGGGATGATTTTCATCCAGTACCAAGTAATCGTGAATCTCAGAAATGGCAGACGTCTCGATTAGATTACAATTCACTGTATTTGTGACCATGTGAGAGTGGTGTGAACCAGCGACAAGATGCAAAACATGTAAAACAAAGTTGTTTTTCATTGTTGTTATTACTATTATCATCTATGTGGTCATTGATACAAGAACACAAAGATAAAGTTGTAATTGCGATGGAAATTCGCCAATGAAAGCGCCCTCACGGGATCAAAAATAGGATCAAATGATGAAAACAATTTCCTTATGCTACTCAACCCACTCACCAGACTTGGAAGAAACGGACATCCGCTTTTTGTGCCCTGGGGTTTTATCCTTGGATTGTGGGCGGAGTGGTATCTTAGCATCTGTGGGTGTGGCAGGGGTCTTGGTGAATTGAGGCAGCGATGGACCCTTCTCACTCTCGGCTAGGATGGAACGCAACAAGGAGGGGGGGGGGGGAATGAAGCAAAGCAAGCAGAAGCGATGAAGTTTGTTAAAAAAAGCCAAGCAGCAAGATAATGAGAAACACAACAAAAACAACAAGCCATGTTATCACAACAATAAAACAGCAACAAATAAAAAATGTTGAAAAAACAGTGAATGTCAAAAACCACAAAACAACACTTGACAAAACACCCACAATGAGCAGGTCAAAGAACCAGCTGGTAAGTGGACCATTAAACAGACAACGGAAAACACCCAGAAACCAACACAGGAATACACAAACAACCATTAATAACATATCATTATGTTCCACAGCAACCTTTAGCATTCTTCTGTTACCAGTAAAATTATCCATAACTCATTGATCATTCAGGCATGAAAAACCTAGGGCAACTCTAGGGAATAACTTCTGGTGAAGTATTTTTTAACAATTCCACACCCATTTTACACAGTTTGGCTCCAACAATGATAAAAAGCCCAGTATTTTTTTCAGCCATTGCATGGTGAAGTATCAATGTATATTTGGTTTGCGGTAACAGAATGTGATAGTATCTACTTTGATGTATAGATTGTTCTCATAAGAAATGTCCGGTTAGTTAAGGACAAGTTCTTATTTGAACTCGGTAGTCTCCCGATTCCATCGAGTCAGACTACAGTCACCAATTTCATTGACTTGTGACTTGACTTGAGGGAAAATGAATTAAGACTGAACTTGACTTGCGCAAAAATGACTTAAGAGTTGAGAACTGACTTGAATAAAGTTGATTTTGAAATAAATGTGGCTTCACTTCAGGTCGGTTTCTTTTTCTTCTTCTTCAGATAGTTCCCGTCATATGCCATCTTTACACGCAACTTGGATTTTGGCTTGATGCTGCGTCAAGCGTTTTAATTTTGCGATGCGGCCAAGTGGGTCACCGACCATTCATGCAAGGAATTTGATGAAACTCCTGTGTACCGCATGTGGTATTTATGCAAAATGCATCGTTGCTTGTTTAAAAAAATGATGACCATTGCCAGTAAAGGTGGCAGAGATTACACTTTATGATGTCGAATGGGAACTATCTATTCAGAACAATGTAACCAGACTGAGTTTGGAAGGGAAATTGGTCTGGCCCCCTTTTCTGCATATTATTAATTATTGTCCACGATTGTAGGTCGAACGGGGAACATGACCAAACTGATTCATGATTGAAGTACCATTTTGATCCATAAGTTCTACAGAATAATCTAAAAGTTGTAATCAAAATATTCCTCAAGAGTAATACTACAATTATACCAAGTTTTTTGTTGTGGAGTTTTTTTGCAGATAAAATGAAACTTGAAAAAGTTTATTTTCCAGTGGAAAGAAACAAGCAACAATACACAGTCATTCAACTTTTAAAATAACATCAGCAAAATATTGGACAAATTAAGAAGTTAATAAAATTTATAGTAACTCTGATTTCTGTTTAAAAGCTTGCAAAGTTCTTGGGTCTGCATTTTTCTTTATACTTGAAAAAGACAACATGAGCATTGTTGAAATAATGTTTTAAGTGCTGTAAAAAATTGACTTGTGTTCATAGCGAATTAACAACAATTGTTTTTGTTTGTTGGGAGTCTAAAAATCATAGTCACCAGGCTTACCATTTGACCATGATTTGAAAATATTTTTCCCTTTGACCCAAATGGTTGGTAACCCATGGCTATGCATGACTTGCATTATAATGTAGGAGCACCAGCTATGCTATGCGCATTTTACTCATGCTGTTTTTAGTCAACTAAAGGCAGAGCTTTTCTTTCTATGTAAAAAGGAACAGGGTCCATGTTTAAAAACAGAAACATTTTGCAAATTCAATTGTGATGTCTGAATAAAAATGAGCCGGGAACAATCCAGACAATATACATCTCATAAATTTGTGGCTGGTAATCTGTTCTGCTTAGCAGATCCAGTAAATTGCCACCCTGTTCTTAAGGCTTGTGTTAACATAAAGGTCCCATTTTTCTTTAAAAAAAATAATTAAAAAAATCAATCACTGTTTTTATCTATTGTGCATATTGTTTAAGTGTCATAGCCGAACGGTCTAGCGCATCGGACTTAAGTTCTGATGATAGCCATGTCATGGGAGTGTGGGTTCGAATCCCAGTCATGACACCTGTGCCCCTTAAGCAAGACAAGTAACCATAAATTGCTCCTCTTAACCCAGGTGTATAAATGGGAACCTGCAAGGGCTGAGATGGTATCATGATAAATGATGATTATTATTAGCACTAATATAAGCAGCTTGAGGTTGTATGCTCCCCAAGGTAGATGAGATTGGTTGTTTGTGGATTGGTTAAAGTATACCCAACAAACAGGGATAATGTTGAACAGCGCCTTGATCTAGCCACTAGGATACATGTGCTCTGCAGATTCCTTATTAATAGTATTTTCTCAAGGAACAGCTATGCCAATCTTGATACATTATCCAGTTTACGACTCACCTTTTTCGCTGGCAGGTTCCTCAGTGATCTTCGCTTCGTTACCGGCTGGGGCCAGGGAGGCGTTGGCCTGCTGCTCGATGGCCTGCTGCTGTTTCATCTTGGCCACGGCGTTGGCCTGGTTGATCTTCTGTGCCTGCATGAAGGCGTACTCAGCTTGGATGTCATTGTTTATCCCGTCGTAAAATAGCCCTGGAAAATTGCACAATAGAAGGTTTCGTTCAACGTAATGTTTTTCATTAAGGTGTGGCGTGGTGTGTCATGGCCGAGGGGTGTAGAACATCAGACTCAATTTCTGATGACTGAACCATCGGAGTGTGGTTTTGATTCCCAGTCATAAAACTTGTGTCCTTGACCAAGGCATTTAACCATAATTACTTCTCTTAACCCAGGTGTGTAAATTGGCACTTGAAAAGACTAAGCAGTATTGTGTTGAATTAACCCTTTCGCGCCAATTTCATTGAGCCACTCAAAGGCAAGGTCAGGAAAGAGTTATTCTAAAATATTTGTTAAAAATTGTGTTTTTGTATGACAAAAGGTGTTCCCATGATGGGAGTCAATATGATAGAATTTTCAGGCTATTTAATCACAGTTTTTCTGATTTTTCCCAAGGGGAAAAGAAAAATTGAAAATAATACTTAAGTAGGAAGAACATCACGTCTGTAACAAGTACTCGCACTACAGACCCAAAATGAAAGCTCTTATTCCCATTTATTTGATGAGCAAATAAACCCAGTTTTGAGATTTGGCAGAAAAGTGCCTGGTTTTGGCACGGAGCATGACAAACATATGAAAAAACATCGTTGATACGATGCAGTCATCAATAGTGCGCAAAGGCTTGAGTAAACACACCTAACATGGTCCAGGCTAGTACACTCTCTTGATCCACACAAGTAGCCGTCTCAAAGAAGGTCTCTGCAACTTCATTCCTCTCCTCAACAGAACAGATGACTCCGTACAGGAGGAGGCCGTAAAGATGCTGTGCGTTGATGGAAACCGTCTCCTTGAAACACTCCTCAGCCTGAAATTATTATTTTTAAAAGCACGCCGTTTTAGAGCTAGAATATCTTCTGTTTGCAAACTCTAGACCTCCTGATGGAGGTTGCAGTGTTTACCCTGACTGATGAATTGAGCGAGGCGGTAAAAAAAATGAATTTATGATTGAAGCAAAAATCGATGCAGTCTGTAAGCTGGCAAGAATGCAGCACTCACACAAATGTGTGCTGATTCCATCTAATTATCACAGTTATACATTATTGATACATAGAGGCCAAGGAAAAGTATTTCCTGATTGGCAAATCTTCACAGTCACGAGGCAAAAACTTAGCGATGTGGTCGGCCTCATGTTAGCATGGTCATGAGAAACAATGGACACAATGTTGATAATGGTTTGGACTTAAGTATTGACAGGGTATGTTTCTATTGAAATCAAATTTCTAACACCATTTCATATTGAGCACAAACATTGGTATGAATTAAATGTTAGTTGTTTGTGAAATCAAAACAATTTGACAATCTTTGAAGTCATTTAAGGATATCTTTTTATGGATATTCAATTGTGATAATGCTTAAAAGTTGTGATTTTTACGTTGACGTACAACAACACAACTAATTAAAAATTAATAATGGTTTATGCCTGGTTCCTTTTGAATTTGAAGAACATGTCCCAAACATGTCTCAAGATTCAACACCATCAGATCAGTAAACTTATCAGGCAGATTCTCTGAGACTATCCGATACTAAAGGGATCTGGGCGTTCCAACAGAGTGAGGCTGTCCTCACTTCACTTTCATGTATTAAAACAATGGAGACATCTCTAAAAATAAAACCAATTCCAAACAATGGGAGAACAAAGAGAAGTGATTGATTTACGGGGTCAACAACCGTGCCTTAGACTTCGTCAATAAAGGAAAAACAACACCAGACTAATACTGTAAAGAGATGCTTTTCGTCAAGTGGGAAAGCCTCTAGATAAGTTCTTGGCTCTTGAGGCAATCCCTCAGGCCTGCATCTCTGTCTCAGTGGCTCATCTGTGTTCTGTCTTTTTGTCAATGTATGTCTGGTTTCCTGGTTTTTTTCCCCTGTTTTTTGTTTCCCCCAAGGTTTTCTTGGTATTTTGATGTATTTTTATTGTTTAGTGTATTGCCTCGTACATTTTCTAACAGGATAAAATAAATAAATAAACAATATGAATGTTAATTGTTAGGTTAAGCTTGCATGAAACTGTACATGTTGGAATGACCCAAATGCAGACTGACCTTTGAGATGTCATTGATGAGGAGGCAGAATGATCCGTAGTCAAACCAGTGGTCAGCGTCATTCCTGTTCCGGGCAAGTCTCTGCACAAAGCAATTAGCCAAGAAAATATAATCACTTACTGTTAACAGATTAGCTAAAGACAGCAACGAGACTGAGGGTTTAAATTGCCATGTCAGTGCAAAATTGTGGTATCTTGATTTGCAAAAATATCATATCTCACTAACTTATCGTATCTCACTTAAAAAATATTGTATCTCACTTTAAAAATATCGTATCTCACTTTAAAAATATCGTATCTCACTTAAAAAATATTGTATCTCACTTAAAAAATATCGTATCTCACTTAAAAAATGCTGCGTGTAAAAACGTTGTATTTTAAGCCAGACACAACGTTTTGACAATTTAAAACTCTGTGTAACGTAACAGTTATTTTAAGAGATATGACATGATGCAACGAAATGATGAATGATACTAAAAATAATAATACGCACTTTTAATATAAAGCACACTTTTTAATACAATATTACTCAAGGTGCTACAAAAGAAGATTCTACAAAGTATCAAAACTCTCAACAGAAATTTACACTCAACAGCACGAAAGCTAGTAACTTGGAATAGACAGAAGTTTTCTTAACTTGAGTTTGAAATGTCATTGGGCGTATTGTTCCTCAAGACTGGTGCACTGTGTGAGAAGGCACGATCGTCATAGTATGCAGTTCGAGATTTAGGGACTATGTGCTGGGTTTGAGGCAGCAGAATGGAGAGGATAGTGACAGATGACAAAGCTCTTTGCTTCCTATGCCCCAAATAAATTCTTTCAAAGACCCCAAAATGAAAACATTCAAGAAGTCAGATTGACTCAGAGTGAGAGTGTGTGTGAACCGTTGAGTCTTCAAGAACCCACCTCCTGATAATACTTGGCAGCCAGCCCAAAGTCCTCATTCACCTCTGCCTCTCTGGCAAAGTGCTTGAGCTGGGCGGAGTCAGTCAGAGGAGCAGGCACTGGGGTCTCGTCTTCTAGCGACAGGACCTTGCCTATACCAGCATGCATTTGGTCAACTAGGAAGACGTAGAGCTCACTCAGGAAGGCCTGATGAAAAAAGACAGGAGAAATAGATTTTTTTTCTTAATACAGCTAAACCAAAAAACAAAAAAACAAAATTCTTTAAAACTGATACTTTTACTGGATCCTGAAAAAACAATGAATGTTACTTCCTGGTTGAGATGTATATTTTACTTCAGGCACACAATAAAATACTTGTTTAATATATGTGACCCTTGCATTAGAAGGTCAATACCTATGAACCCCCCTCCCTCCTCCCCCCACTCAAACCTCTTGTACCATTCCTTACCTGTAGCTCATCCTTATTGTTAAAGGCACTGGTCTTGAGGTACTTCTCACGCACGATCTTAACCACAGAGTGCTAGAAGAAATAAAAGGAACAGATAATTTGCAATTACACCAAGTCAACGGGCTTTAATAGTTGTTCTCAAATTCCGTACGATCCTGTAAGCTTTCACTTCTTGCCCTTCTCCTCTCATCAGATGCATTTACTATCTGCTCGTTTTCACTTTAGTATAAATACTACGGTGACATCTGGGATATATGAGGGTCCATTTCTGGGACGGAAGAAGTTTCAGAGCTCCGTAATTCAAATCTTACCTATAAGAAGCAACTAATCTCAGGGGATTAACATTCTATGGCCCCGTACATTTTTTTCAAGTTTGCAGAAATGTTCAACATTGAGTCATTGAATAATTTTTTCATAAATGATGGATTTATGAGGAGTATTTGGTATTCAAAACCCATTGCCCCCCAAAATGTACCTGGCCATGGAATGTTAATCCAGAGAGACTAGTAGTTTTTTACAGGTAAGATTTGAATAATGGAGCTCTGGATGTTTTCCGACCCTCAAACCTAGGACCTAGGACCCTCAAACCTGTGTACAGCACAGAGGATGAGTCTTACACAGGGCTAGGTTCATATATGAGCTGTCCTGGGTCTCTGTGTCTGTAAGTTGGACAGTCTGTTTTGTTGGATGGGTCGTCTCCTTGTCCATTAGTAGAACTTACCTTAAGCTGCTCCTTGAAAGCAAAGTATTTGCCGGATGTGTTGAGTTCATACATGAGCTTTCTCCTCCTTTCTTCTTGGGCATCGTTAGAGCATGGTAACTGACCGCTATCCAGCTGGTGTCCAAACTCACTCCTGCGTAACAAAATAATGTATTCAATTGACAGGTACGCAACTTCGTCTTTGAATAAAAGAGGAAATGGTCAACCAATAAATAGCATTCAGCACTAATGACGGCCCTTTTGCTCAAAATATCTGGATGTCACTGTCCACTCACGAGTTCATCGGTACGTCAGACTGCAGTAGTAGTAGAGTCAGTACACGCGAGTTAACATAAAGCTTACACACACACGCGCGCGTAAATTAGTAACATTTGACACGATGTCTGAGCTCAGGGTACTGAGCTTCTAGTTTTGGCATTCAGTGATGCTTTTCAGTGATTTTTTTGTGGAGGGGGGGGCAAGGAGGGGCAAAGACATTATTATTAATGACATGTTATAGTTACTGTATGAAATCAGTAAAAGTAAAGCCAAAGCAACTGCCAAATTATCTTAAAACTTGGAACTATCTTGGAACTAAATAATCTGCCAAGATTTGACAGCTTGATTTTGTCACAGACAGAGGGATGTGAAGACGTACCTGAATTCCTCAAGGACCATGTTTCCAATGTTGGCTACTTGCTGATGGAAGTCTTCTACAGCTCTCTGGGCACCGTTGGTCCTTCTTGGGAACAGAGGTCTGGGTGGGATGTACTCAGCCACCCTGTATTGATGAAAAATAAATTA
>CM021526.1:9152603-9163661 GCA_010994315.2 Pisaster ochraceus | reverse complement strand
GCTCTTTGCGCTCAGAGTTCAGGTTTTTTTTTCAACAGCCTATCACATCCCTGTATAATTCATAACTCAAAACGTAGCCTTTCACAACTGTGAATATATATATATATATAATAAGCGCTTTGGGAATGTCTTCAGGTGTGACAAGCACTATATAAGAACTAAGCTTTATATTTTCTTTCAATTAACTTAGTCGGTCACAATCAGATTAATAAATCTTTAAACCAGTAGTAGAAGTGTGAGTGTAAAAAGACTTTTTTCTTTTGTAGGGTCAGTGCCACAGAAATGATGCTGAAAGTTGGTACCCTGTTCATTGGTCACACACAGCTGATTTGCAGTTTCACCGGGATTCTCCCCACGAACCACAGCTTGTCCATCGTGAATAATGACCCCAACCTGGTCAGCGTTCACATCCCAGGTCAAAGGGCAATGTCACTGGACGAGGTCAGGCAATTTCTCGAAAAGAACCAGGTGAGTGAGGTCTGCTAGTCTCATTTTTTACAAGTATGTTCCAAAATACTCTACAGGAGATTGTATTTTGCCTAAGAACTTTTTGCGCTTAGTTGACTTGGAAAGAATCGGATTACAACCGGTTGCCCGGTTATTTTTTTATGTACTTAGTACTTGTACTCGAGTGCTACTCGATTACCCTTTTTATGGTATTTGTACTTGTCCTCGTATTCGGCCAGCAAAATACTCATACTTGGAAGTCCATACTAGATACTCTACTGAAAAACAACCTGTACCTCAAAGTCATCTGTACGATACCCAACTGAAAATGTACTTGGACAATTAAATTAAGTACTCTGTTTCTGCTAATTTTGCAATATGTTTTATAAAGTACTAGTACACGTACTTATACTCAGAGATCCAAGTACTTGGTACTCAGCTGTTGGACTTGATACTCAGCTGCTGGACTTGGTACTCAGATATCAAAATACTCAGTGTTCAGTCACTTGTACTCGGACTCGATGGCCTAAGTACATGTACTTGAGTGGCACTCGGCCACCCTACTGCAACACTGACTGCTGCTGCCTACAAGACTTAACATTCACCCAATGAATTGAGTTTGCCAGGATGTTCTATCCTGTTGAAGTGTGACGTAACTGGAACTTGGCCCCCCTTTACACAAACTTGCTCAAAAGACCTTTAAAAAAAACCAGAAGAAATGTGTTGAGCTACTATTTATTTATTAATTTTTTTAAGGATTTATGTAGGAAATAATTAATACTTGGACATTCATTTCAAGTATGTTTTTCAAAGACTCGTTGTCTTATCAGAATGATCAGTTTATGTCATAAGAAATACATTGAAAATTGAGTGATTAAAAAAAAATAAATAAATACAAACATATGCCAGTATAGATCCAAGATTGGCTGCTATTGCTGATGAAATGTGCATGCTTGAAAGGCTGTCATTGGCTGAGAGTCCTGCGCAGTGCGTACATGTGTGCAGTTTTCCATTGTCTGTCATCAAAGATGGTGGTCCAAGACGTCATGTGCAACCCATCTATTGGAGGCAGAAGAAGGGAAAACTGCGTGTTAAATTAGGAGGGATGGGAAATTTTTTAATTTAGGCACAACAATATTCCTAAGCCATCCTCAAGAAAATTTGTGGGTGCACCACTGCCATTTGTCCCTAGCAGCTTTGACTAGATAGAAATGAGGACTTTAATTTTTACACCGGATGTAGCTGAGTAAATTGAGAAAGAACCCATTCTGTTTGGTACATGTAAGTCTTTGGAGTCAACAATCACAATTGGGCAAGAATCACAAATGGGCAGACACGGCCAGGTCTAGAAATCCAAATCACGCAGATTGATCTCTCGACAGTGCCCAGACAATCTGTGAAGCATTGCATCACTGGAGTCAATGTAGGTTATTGCATGGAGGTACCTCCATGGTTATTGTTACGTCTTAGGACAAGCTCCATAAGCCGGATGATTTATGGAGGCCTTGATGCTCATGGTAGACAGAGCTGGTCAGAATATTTGAGATTGTGCTGGAAAATGTTGTCTTGAATTTAAGACTATGGGCAATGGCCTGGGCCCAATTTCATAAAGCATGTAAGCACAAAAATTTGCTAAGCACAGACAAATATTGCTTAGCAGAAACTGGTTTACACTGTTTTGACCGGTGCCCCACTCATTTTTCTTTTGCTTAGCAAAGAAATTTGCTAAGCGGTGTTCTCTGCTAAACAGCTTCATGAAATTGGGCTCCTATAGCTGAAAATTGTTCAACCAAACATCTGGATTGTAAAAGGATTTGAGAGTTAATTTGTTTTCTCTGCTTGTCTTTCTCCGGGTAACGGACAGGGCATATTGTAGCCTTGTCCAATGCCATCTCAATACTTGAACACAAGCTGGGGTCTACAGCAGGAGTTACAGCTTTCGTTCTCTGAGGTGACTGTACTCTATTCCGCAATCTGAGCTTAACTTAAAAACTTACCAAGCCTAGTACCTGATAGCATCAACCACACAACCACACAACCACACTCCCGATCCCCAGCCTTACGTCTGAACAGCCTTATACCTGAACTGTATTTGCCCATTTTGTCCACCCCCTCCCCCCGAAAATGGTTAAGATTACTTCAAAAAATGATTAAATATGATGAAATAAGAACACTTTTCCTATGGGTTTCATTTTGCATAATTGAGTGTGCTTTGATGTATATACTTTTGGTGAGATTCCGATTTTCCATTTTCCGATTCGTTAGTAGCTCTGTTTAATTCCAGGGAAGGATATAATTCGCCAACCCCCCCCCCCCCCATGAGGCCCCTGTTTTATCATGTGTAACATCTCAATTTCATTTAATAATATAATTCATGCTTTGTGGGTACATTAGACAAATGATTTGATTCCTGCCCTTATGGCTAGCACAAAAGCTTAATTGAATTGTCGGTGATTTCCTTCCGTGGACGGCCTCGGGCGGTCCAATGGATGATTTAGCTGGAATCGTGCAGCTGGTAACTTCGCAGACATGTACGCTATTAGCGAAATATACAAAATTGCGAATCCTTGCCCTTTGTAAATAGCGTTTGGCGCTTACGGTGCTGACAAACAAACATTGAGCGTTAATGTTTTTGAGAATCAGTCAGAGCAATTCACCCTATATACCAGTAAAAGAGTGACTTTGGAGTATTTTTCGAGGAGTTTTTCTGGCAGGCAAGATGCTACACTGGTCATATGATGGAAGTCGTATATTTTGTACTTTAATCTTAACATTAAATCAAATATTCTGCGAAGGAACAAGTCAGTTTTGAAAAGTGCTCCAAGTTGTTTTTTCGAAATTGTACTACTGCATTCTGAATAAAATATCAGATTGTGTATTTTGTTGTGTACACTTTGTGGCTTGATGATATTTTGATCAAAGACCTTGAATTTTACTCTTTCGCGCTCGAGGCAAAATTGTCTTCCCCTTTAACGTCAATGTGGGTTTTTTTTTGCCAATCTATTTATTCATGTTCGCAATCCAGTTGGAAGAGGATAAAAAATCTAATCCCAGATCTCTCTCGTGCTTCATTTATGAACATTTCTTGCTATAAATCATTCTATAATTGGCACGACGACTGTTGATGCAGCTGCCGAGGATCTCATTCATATTCATGAGAATGAGAGAATCTCGACAGACGACATGGTGAAATTGTCACTTGTTATTATGCTGACGGTCTAACCCCCAAGACTCGAACCGATGGAATTACCTCCAGAAATGAGTTGCCACCTCTTGAGGTCTCTCGTTCGCATTCATCAGCACTGAACAGTTTCTCACCCCACTCAGTTTTTATGATTATGCTGGCAGAAAGTAACACGTCGTGTCTATTTTTGTTTACAGCGAGCGGATTACCAGTAGTTAGCTCAGTTGCACTGATTTCTGAAATGTATGGGTATTAAAAACAACGCTAAAATTGAAGTCTTGTTTGCATTTATATTAATAGTTTCACTTCTCATTTATCAAACTGTATTTTGACCGAAGTCATTTTTCTCATTTGAGATTTGGCTTGTTCGTTGGATGGAGGTTTTACGTTGCAACAGGCAGGAGTAATTTTTAAATCCATAAAGATTTCAATTTAACAAGGAGTGGCATTAAAGAAATCCCCTTATCATTTTAATGTATGCAAATCTTCGGAACAATGTGAAGGGCGGATGGAGAGGTTTCGTAGTGATGCAAAAAAGAACAGTACTCTCTGAGATTTCCAAGGTTGCGTCAACAAATCTTATTACACAATCATTGTGATTGATTTGTGTGGATTAGAGTAAAGCACAGCAAGGTTCTTTGTCAAGTTGGCTTTCCAGACGGCCATTTACTGGCCCATCGAATTCTGTAAAATGTTAACCATGAGGAGATCTGAACCATCAGATCTCAAAGTGTAATTTTACAGCGAGTGCACAATCTCTCTGCCGTCGATGGTTTGTGTCCAACTAGGATTAAGATAAGTGACAGTGAAACAGCTTGTCTGAGACTATGCCTTATTCAGATGTCTTATAATTGAAGCTTGGAAAATGATTGTGCCAAGAATATGTTTCGGCCCGTTTGACCTTGGGGAATTGATTTCAAAGAATGGTACTTGATGGGGGATGAATGATCAAAAGTTGATGATCGATGATGTGGCAGTATGTATACTGTTTATAACCTTGGGACCAGAACTAAATGTCCTTGTGAATGTATCCTACAGAAGTACTGCTACAGATACAAGAAATTATCCCAGACACTTTGCTTGATTCATAAAATTGAAATAACCAACATGATCGTGGACAAAATACCTTTCTTGTCATTGAGTAACTTGTTTATAAATTGATCTACTAAACCAAAGTAGAAGTCCCTCGATATTGTCCCATCTACTTCGAGGTAGTAGATTTACAGCAGGACAAGTTCTCATCAGAACTAAGTAGTCTCCTGAATTTTCTGAATCTACTCAACGGCAGTAGGCAAATAGCCAGACAGCTCTTACAAGAACAAATTACCCAGCAAAGTACATGTAGATGTTTCTATATATTTCATACATACCAATAGTCATGATCGAGAGCCGAAATCTCACTGGTCCATTACCCATCACGGGCCATACGGTATTTTTTGCTGTTAACAAGCACGTGTGCGAGTATTCATGCACAGGTAAAATACGCACGCTCAGTTGACTTTGGCATGTGCGATAGCTGGTACTATGCATGAACTTTACGAAGCACTTCCTGAAACTCTTGCACAGATGTAGTACACACGCGCAGTTATGGCGGCTCATGAAAATGACAATCTGCATTTTCCCAAACTCAATGATGCCGACTTGGAGAAAAAAAACAAATATAGCATGGTCTATTTCGGGTGGACAGTCGATATCAGCTCCCCTCAGTACCTTAGATTGACAAACTAGTTTCACAGATCGGCTGCGCCTCAGGAACTGGTTTGTCAACTTCCAATACCTCGGGAAGCTAGTATCAACTGTCCACCCTCAAACCGTTACTGCAAACCAAATATAAATTGATACCTCACCATGGAATGCCTCAAAACCTACATTGTTTTTAAAAGTTTGTAAATGTTATGAATTCTTCTAAAATTTATTTCATTTCTGTCACTGAACTAAACATTTATTTGCTCAAAGTTTTAACCCAACTCCTTAGGGTTGTCTACTAAAGTACTTCATCATTCTAGCAAAATCCAACATCAATGGAAACTCAACACCCACACTGTTGGACACTGATTATGGTGGTATGTTTGATCCCGTGCAAAGCATACACAGTTGTCTAGTGCAGTCCTGTGTCAGTCCAACATAATCAAAACAAAACATACAGTCAGTGTTTGAATGGGTTTTGGGAAAAGGAAAACACATTTGGGCAACTGACAGTCCAGAATTTAGACGAGGCTTATAGCAGCTTGCCTTCAAATATTTAACTCTAAATGTTGCGAGCATGCACTGCCAACTCGTCTCGTCTTGAAAAACACTTTTCCATGTTCACATTTTTCTGCTAAGCGAAACAAACTATGCTTACTGGTTAACAGCTTTATGACACTGGGTCCTGATTGCTTACTAGTAGTACATGTACCTCCCCAACAGCATGCCGGTTGAGTGAGCTCATAATGACAGTGCGAATCCCATGATGGCCCTGGAGGACTGTCACTTTCGTATAAATATTACAGTGACGTCCTGGATATGAGGGTCCAAATCTGGTGTGGAAAAAACTTGGAGCTCCATAATTCAAATCTTACCTGTAGGAAGCTTCGAATCTCACCGGCTTAACATTCCATGGCAGTACATATTTTTTTGCGGTGGATTTTGGATGTCGAATAATCTTCATAAATTTGTCATTTTCGTGAAATAATTCAGCTCTCAGTGTTAAAATGTTTCAGTTTTGCTCGTTCTCTTTAAGTATACCTGTCACGCGTACGTGTACACTAGCGTGTTAGGCGCAGGACTTTCATTTGAATTGAGAGTGTACTGCGGTATGCGTTGTCGGCACTCGCACAAAAAACACTTGTTAGGTTTGCCGGATGAATCCATCAAGTTTTTAGAAATGTTTAACGTTCAGAGCGGAATTATTTCACAAAAATTACAGATCTACCAGGAATATCTACTGTCCAAAACCCACTGCCCAAAATATGTATGGGGCTATGGAATGTTAATCCAGTGAGATTAGTAGCTTCCTAAATGTAGGATTTTAATTAAGGGAATCTGAGAATTTTCCGCCCGGAATCAGACCATCATCTAGGACCGTGTATCTGTGTACAGCACAGAGGAAGAGAGGCCTCATCTCTGGGGTGCAGTATTCAACGTAATAATTCCCCCCTTTGATTGATGATGGCAATTTTGGTGATTATTACTATTGATCCATGTACTTTCTGCAGTCTTATTCCCTGAGAGAATTGAGTTTCTGCAGCATTTCATAATGAGCTCATTAGGGTTGGTAATGAACTCATGCGTCTCCGTTAGTGACTGCAGTGTATGCATAGCTCCTGGAGCTGTTTAGAATAGCAAACACTTGTTTGTTGCAGTGCGATTGAATTTTTCTAACAAGAATTGAATACTGAAGAGTGCTGTTATTTTATTTCATTCCCTTCTCTTTAGTCAGAGAGTTGTTAAAGGGAGCCTGTAAGGTCAAATTCAGTTTTGTGATGCACTCAATTTTCACAATAGAATAAGTCCTTAAAAGAAGTAGGGGATAAAGTCTCTACCCTCACATTAAAATGGTGTAAAGTATCATTTTATTTTATACACTTTCATGGGGAAAATTTAAACATGACATCATTGGTGGCTGTCAACAATAAAAACGAGTCTGTAGATTTCACAGAGGAATGTTTTGGTTAGTCAACTTCAACTCAACTTTTGATTGAATATCATTGAAATGCAGGACTGAAATAAATAAAAAAACTCCTGGTACAAAAATGCACAGACCCATATATTTGAAATGTTGCACTGTTAATGTTTTTTGGATGTTAACAAATTGAAACGGATGTGATAAGTACTGAACACTCGGTGCTTTTTGAGTCCCGTGGGAAAAAAATCCACCTGTTACTCGGGTGGGATTTGAACCTAGGACCTCTGCATTTGTATAGCAAATATCTTAGCCACTAAACCACTAAGCAGAGAGGCCAGTTCAAATTCTGTAATGAGTAGTGGGGGTACTGTGAATAATTTGTTATGTAATAATTGTATCAGGGATTTGATATGAGCTTGACGTCCTGCTAATTAAAAACAATAATAGTAATTTTGGCGCTAAATGCAGTTTCCTCAGCAGGTTTTTGTCTTTACTTATCTTTATTGTCATAGAAATCTACAAGACAATGTATAGAGTCTGTCTGTTTTCTTTTGCGATATCAGTTTCAAGTCTGTTTTAATCACATTCAATTTTTGAATAGATTATTTCAGAGCCAGTTGAAAACAGGCCTCTGTCCAAATATTGTATACTGCCCTCAGTGTCAGAGGAGCTGCTCAGCAGGATAACCAGCTAAGCAAAAGTTAGCTGGGAACCGGTCGCATGAACTATACACTACAAATAGAACTTTGGTTGGTAACCTGGTTTTTGATTGAGCAAGCTTTTTCTGTATTTAGGCAAGTTTCGGGGTACCAGTTCAGTTCACTAATTTGTTTTCCTCGAAGTGAAATAAAAACCCTGCCTTGTCTCTAGATCTCTGGATTTAATTTCATTTGCAGTGAAACTTAAAATGAGCATGGATATGGATTTTACATCGCTATCCCATTATATAGAAAAGTTGCAGGTCGTTGTTGAGTGACTGCACAGGAGCAGAAAAACAAAGATCCAATTGAAGATATTTTATGATAGCAGACAATCTGAGAAGTTGTTTTATTGAAAAATAGTATTAGCTGTTGCAAACTGCTTACTGTCCAAAAGGACCGTTGGTATAAATGCCAAAACAGGTTAGTGGCCTGACGCTTCGAGCCTAGCAGAGTCTTTCTCGAAGATTAAATGACAACACTAAAAGCATAAACAGTCATACTGGTCTAACAAAAGCAGTCGAGTGGAAATAGATGATAGAGATGAAAGCATACATAGAAAGCAGGGGGATGAACAGAGAAGAGGGTAGCAAAGGGGGTTGGGGGAAGGGCTGGTTATTTTAGTTATTTTATTTTAAGTTATCTGACAAGTTGTTTAAAAGGAGATGCGAACAGGGCATGGTCTCCATTTCATAAAGCTGCTTAAGCAGGATATATTTCTTAGCAACTTAATGCTGGAAAGAACTAAGGAAACTAGTCATAGACAGAACATATAAAATGTTATTTTAGGTGGTAATCTTTGAATGGTGGGCAAAATTGTGCTTAGCTTGTTTTCTGTGCTAATTAGCTCTGTGAACTGAAGCCCAGGGCCCAATTTCCTAGTGCAGACATTGGTGCTGAACAGTTTTATGCTAAGTAGAACAAAACAGAGTACCAATTGCAAACAGTACACATGACATGGTAGTTTGGTGGGTGACCTTTTTCTGGTAAACACAAATTGGTTTGTGCTTTTGCTTATTTTTGTGCTTAAAGTTGCATAGCCCGATTTTCACTGGAATAATTATTTTTGAATAACATTTTTTTTCTGAATGGGTCTTGACAGATGCCCTTTCAAAATACAAAACATATTAAATGTTTTTATTATACCACTGATAATGCACAGAATACATCAAAACATACAAACTAATTTTGAACAAGGCTGATGGACATGGAATAATATCAGGGTCCAGAACAACAATTTATTTTAACAAAAAATGTTTTACTTCCACTTATCATTGGTGGATTGTTTTCTTGCATCACCCCATATGAAAGCGTTTAACTTTCTTGAATCTATAAAAATAGCTATTCAAAATTGTAATCTAAATATTGGGGTCAAATCGGCCAGAAATTTGACCTAGCATACTTAAGCAGCTTGATTGAATTGGGCCCAGTGTGTGGAATATAAATTATAGAAACTCTTGGTTCACGGTTATGCTTGATGGATTTGGCACTCACCGTACCTCCAAACCATCATGCCAGGCATACCAATCTAATGATAGCCTAACATTTGGGTCTTGATTTACCATAGAATGGAGTTTTGATGAGTTTAGTACAGCTCCTTGCCATAACAACAAAGGATGTTGGGATTCAAACTCGCAAGAAAATTGTCTCTGTCAGTAATGTAGCTCGGTTAAGACTAGTGTATGTGAGTTTGGACCGTATGGCATACCAGTTAATATTAATGTCACACATTGAGATGGGAACATGCAGTTCATTGCAACAGTTTGCCTGGCAATTATGAGTCATTGTGTTACATATTTTATGATTAAAGTGAAAGTAAAAGGTCTGTCAGGAACACCAGCACTGGAAACTGTAATATTAGGTTAATTAAACATTTATGGTATGTGTTGTATCTTGGCTGAGTGGTTTAGTGCACTTAACTCAAGCTCTGGTGTTGGCGGAATGTGGGTTCCAGTCCTGGTCATATTTTGTGCAATGTGTTTGAAACGAACCCAGTACACTTGTTGTCAGGCAAAAGGTTTTGCTCCAGTGTTTTCTGGTATGGTTGGCTGCAGATTGTGCCGCATCAACCTGTTAACCCTTACAAGGTGCTAAATATTTGAGTCTAATAATTCCTTATAATTCCTTATAAGCTCTGCATACCTGTCGTTGAAATAATGAAAGTTTTTGTATCCCTGTGTGGTGTGGTAAAGCACTAATAACTGCATCTATGCAGAGTGTAATGGTTGGACAAATTTGAAAATCTAAGCTCTCGTATTCAGGCAAATCCTCACCCCAGTCAAATTTGGTAGACCAACGAGGAGTCGCCCGCTGTCAGTGTTGCCACAGCCCTGGCCACACCCCAGGACGGTTCGGGACCCAGTAAGGTTGACGTCAAGGAAGCTCGATGCTTTTGGCTTCAGCAATGCATCCTCAGGTCGGAGATTCCCCCCAAAGAATTTGCGTTTCTGGGGGAGCCTCATAAACCTGCCAGACTGCTATTCATTCTACGGGTTGACAAGACAGCCTCAACACTGGCCCCTGTCTGCTGGTTCACATCCAACTGAATATAGTACTCTCCTCAGCACCAAAAACACAAATCTCAACTTCAGAACAGCATTCCTTTAGTTTTATACAGCGCTACACAACCCATTAGAGTTGACACCCAAACCCCCAAAAATGCACTGTAACAACTGGGTGTTCAATTGATACCCTCCCATGCTTGGCTTATTTTTAACAAAAGCAAGAAAAAACAGGGTATTTTTCATCACCTCTGCTTCATGTTTATATTCACACACATACACACAAAATCAGAATATATAGACTCCATATTTTTCATGTTTTTTTGTAACATCACAAATTTGGTAATTTACGTATTAGAACTAAAGCATCAAACTAGATGTACTCTTGCAAAAACAAATAAAAGACGCATCATAGTTAAAATTTTAAAATAAAATCCTGGGACTTCCAGAATGAAAACATTCAATATGTAACAAATAACTTTGTTTACCAACATCTGGCAACCCTTTAACTCAATTTTAAATCATACATCATTTCCCCTTTAACATTATTGAAAACAAGGACACTTGAACAGCGGCCCAGACAATCATACAACATCTGCATCCAGAGTCGACACACGGATG
>CM021526.1:9139797-9151603 GCA_010994315.2 Pisaster ochraceus | reverse complement strand
AATTCCTTTATGTGTTTCCTGCTTCCGAGCTTGCTGACATGCCCCCTACCCACCATTTTGTTTATCGTTCCTCCTCGACTGTAATCTGTCAAAGTTCAGACCCAACATCAATAATAATCTTTCTTTGATTTGAATTCCTGCATCTATATTCACCTGTGACATAACAGCATGGGGGGAGGTGGGAGCCCGTAATTCCCCCCTCTCCCCTTCTTCCCTTTCTCCCCTCTCTCCTTTCCCCCCTCCCGGCTCGGCACCCTTGCCTGCGCTTTCCCCCTGATGAAAAAGTTGTTACGCCACTGACATGCCCCCTCCCACCATTTTGTTTATCATTCCTCCTCGAGTGGCCTTCCAGTGGGCGAATTTCATTTGAAAATATATTTTAATAACTTAGCAATATTAACACTTTAGAAATTGTCACTGACACCGTAAAGTAGCACAGTCCTAGATACCGGTATAAAGTGGAGAAAATGGCATTTGAAGTTGAACGCTTTTTAAAATCAAGCTTTCCTACAAAACTTCAGGGTATTTTCAACAAGTCTTCTTACGGTGGAGACTTGAACTTCATACATACGGTGCTTTTTAATGCTTTTCATCCTAAATTAATGAGCTGTAAAGTAAGAAAGATGCATGCTACTTCTTGGCGTCGAAAATTAACGAAAATATACATTTTCTGCTTCTGCACCATCCAATGTATTTTTATGTGTATTTGTCAGTTGGTGAAAATACAGGTCATGCGTACGCTACATGCAAGGTTGCAGTGCTACTTTGTGGAAATATTTTTTTCACATTTGAAGTTGGTGTCACTATTTTAACAAACGAATCTGTTGAAATCAAAATCGGTATTTCAATGTGTCGTAGCCGAGGGTGTCTTGGGCTGAGCCGTCAAGTACGCTGGACTCAAGCTCTGGTGTTTCTGAACACATTGGGTTCCAGTTCCGGTCCCGACACTTGTGCACAAAAAGCTAGAAACTATCTTCGCTTCATCCTTTGGATGGGGCGTAAAGCCGTAGGTCTCGCAGATTGTGTATATGTGCGCAAAAGAACCCAGTTACACCTATTGCCAAGAGAATGGGTTTGCCTCGGTGTTTCTGGCGGTGGCTGCTGAGTGCACCGCAGCATCTTGTAAACCCTTAAGGTGTTACATGAATGGTTCTTATCATTAAAAAAACTCAAAAACCTGTCTTAAATGTTTCTCTTTGTTCAAACACCTTGAGGACCTTATTGGTAGATACAACATGCTCTATATGAGACTCTGGTAGTATTATTATTGTAGTATTAATGATGTCTTGAAATCATGCAGAGGAGCGATATAAGGGAAAGTTATGAAATCAAAGATTCATTTTGACTGTGTAGCACTTTGCTAGCAATGGATTAGTTTAGATTCTGTCCTCAGTTGAAATTCTTGGGCAAATTAATGTTTAGTCGCGACATTTTTTCTTCTTCTTTACATACTCTTTTTCATTCTGTGGTACTTAGCCAAAGAAAAAAGAAAGAAAGAAATACAAGAACAAAAAACTTAAATTTTTTTTTTACAATATTTAATGTGGAATATTGCATTGCATTGTGTTAGTCATGTAAAAGTTACAAATGGCTACACATCGAAATTAATGAATTAATTAAAACTAACAATGAATTATTGTCTGCATCCAAACATTATCTCAAGTCATTCAGCCATGTACAATCACGTTTGCATGTTACATGTTGTGCATTGTCCATTGCATCATGCTAGTATTTTGCATATTTTTTTCGTGATGAAACGGCATCATCTTTCAAAATTCAGAAAAAGATGTAAACAATTTCTGTGAAAATCGGGTCGTGCAACTTCAAAGAGAAGAAAAAAAGGTGACAATTGTAATAGCGTGATAAAGCATTTGAATGGTATCATGAAATCTAACCGTTAGAGACTGCCCTTTTCCTGTATAACACTAGCTTCCTCCTATTTCCCAACTTTCTGTATTAGTCAAACTTGTATGATTTCCTAGAAATATGCAGGATGTGGATGTGTTTCTGGCGACACGTTGGTGAGCTCCAAGGCCTGTTCACATTTGTACTTTCATGAGTTGATTTGTTTCTTCCGTAATGTTAAAAAGTAATTTAATTTGGCGGCCTTCCGAGTGTTTGTATTCGTGATTCTATGACAACATCAAAATCCCGGCTGAGAGTACATGGAACTGCAGGGGACAAGTATTGTTACTCAGTTATTCTCGGGCAACTTGCAAAATAAAAAATTCCACAATAATCAGTTTGAGCAACAACAACAAAACCTAACAAACAAACAAAACTTCTTCTTTTTTCTGTGGGGCTCGAAGACTTCAGAGTATACAGAAATTAATCATTTCAGTTTAATCATACACAGTCTAGTGATAGGTACTGTATACTCCGTGCTTACCTTAATTCTTGCGGAAAAAAATCCACCTGCATAGTACTCTGGTTGGATTGGAACCTACAACCCCTGCCCCTTTTTCTAGAGCCGTGCTCATACATATTCTATATAAATATCCAGTGCTTTTTCACCTGGGTGCAAGGGTTGATAATCACTCTGCAATTCTTTATCCCGATGCAATATTTACATCAATTAAATTGAAAAATCATAGAGTTAAAATTACACCTTGCATCTGTTTTAATCATTTTCTTGATGCGGTGAGAAAAACAAATCAATTTCAAATTCACTCTTAATGTGAACTATTAATTTTTCATTAGTTACAATTCCATACATTTTCAGCATGCTACGTTCCAACGGTCCTTACGGAGAGAATGCAAAATATGTGGTGTGAGAACGCCCTTTAAAAAAAACGGCACGGTGCAAAGCCTGGCGATGATGTGACTTTCTATTTATACATGAACTCACTCGAGGTGATTTCATTCATGTTTAAGATCAATGAAGAGCTTTCCTGTTTGAAATTAACCAGAGTCTTCCATTTCCTTATAAATTCTACGCCCAAAGTGTAGAGCATCGATGTCATTTTATCATTAGTAGACATAAAGGCATTGCATGTGGAAACGCTCTACCCTGTGGTTTATTGTTGTTAACATAATGAGAAAGTTTAAAGGCTGTTATCTGGCTGCTAACAAATTGTTTCAACAACTTTGTTCTGTATTTTGTCCGTGCTGAAGGAAATGAGTCAGAAAGAAAGAGTAAATTTTAGGTTGAACAATGAAAATGGCTAGAGCAGGACTTGAACCTGCGTCCTCCGGATTTACATGACAGTGCTCTACCAACTGAACTATCTAGCCTTAATTTATTGTCAATATCTTTGTTAAAATAAAGCAAGGGGCCTCTGCTAAATTGCTCTCGTGTGAAGTTGGGCTTTGTTGTTGGAGTGGTAGAGAAAACAATTCAGAATTGGAACACGTGTGAAGCAATGGGAGACTTTAGGGCAGAAATACTAGGTAATTTTTTGTTGTTCACTTGATTCTAAGCATGCACACAATTCCAAGAACAATGCAGTTACCTGGCAAGTCTGCTGCCACCTAGCATCCCCAAAAGTCTCACATTGGAACTAACATCAAAGCTTTAAATACATTCAAATGATGACTGATAAATCCCAGAGCAATACCTCATCTTTAAGTATCTAATTATTGTAAAGTCTCCACAAAACAATGTGTTTATTTCTTCAAGGAATGGTTAAGAATAGCAGTGTGACATAGCAGCACTGGATTTAGTCAGAGGAATTCAAATTGAGCAATTGACTTGTGAACGAATGTTCACTGTGTCAGACATCATTCAAAATCTGACTCACAAAGTGGCTCATTGGAATTACAACATCAAAGCTGTTACATTAAATGTGTTGCTGATAGATTCCCGGACAGGAACCTGAACTTTAAGCATGTATCTCAGTGGTTTGAGCTATCAGCTTCTGACAGATTCGCATGATCTCATATTACTGTTTTCGCAGGAACAATCAGCACCCTAGTATATGACTTTGAAGTTGGCAGGGTTTCAGACATGATATATATCACGCAGTTGAAACCAGCACCAATTACCAATGACTGGAGACTGAGAGAGAATAAGAAAAAACCAAGGTTTTAATCTCAAAGCCTATATTCTGTTTTGGTTAAACAAATACAACATTAAAGCATGAATGTGCACAAAATTCCTTTAAAACACATACATGTATTAACCGAAATGAAAGTATGAAATTGAAATACAAAGTTACTGTTTTGTGAAGGAAAAACATGAACATTTTGTCGTGTCAGTACAAAACCGTTGTAACCCCTCAAATGGCAATTAAGATATGTGCGAGTTTGAAATTGTCAAAACGTTGTAGTCACTTATAGCCAGGATGTATACACACAAACAAGTTGCACAGAGTATATCCATGCGAGTTACGAGATAGCTGAAAAATCGAGATACAAAATTGTTGCACTAGTTATGCAACTGATGTAACAATTTTATTTTGTTGATATTTACTGGTTGTATGACGTGTGTGTTTGTTGAAAATTAGATTCAATGAAGGGATATTGAATGAACTCCAGGAATTGACAGTGACTTTGTGCTACCAATCTGTCATACCAATGCCAGTTTTAAAGAATAGCAAGATCTTTCTCCAAGTTGTTTGTATAGATCTCCTTCTTCACTTTTGTAGACAGATGAGTGAAAATTGTGTAGATAAGATATATAGAAAAATATTTTACAAGCCTGTGATATAGTTTTTAAGTCCAGATGCTGAAGTTCCTAGCATACGCTGGTGAGTTGGTGACCTCTCCCCTCATTATTTGCTCAGTTTGCGTTTTTCTTTACTATTTTCTTACCTTCTTGTGTTAAGCGCTTTGAGGGTTTGCATAAGGCGCTATACAACCCATTATAACAACTTTTATCAGGGCTTGCCCATAACTTTTGTATTGACTGGCCAGCAGGACCGGTTAGCTTGTCATTTCACTAGTTCGTCAGCTCTTTCAACTGTCCATATTTCAAATGACGCTTTTCAACACGGAACTAGCCAGCCGCACCACTTGCAGTGAATTTTGACTGGTCCTCGGGTGTTTTAACTGGAATTTGGCCTGCGGACCACTGTTAAGGAAGAATGCTGTTTGTTATTATGAGTCACCCGTTCCCAAAAATGGCGCACATTTATTTATTTATTTGAAATCATGTGAAGCGAAAAGAGTTAAAATGTTTGGGTTTTTAAAATTCAAAATTAGCCTCATAATTACTTTCCCCTCAAGAGTTTATTTTTTTCTTAATGAAGAAAACAAGTAAACGTGCTTAAAAAATCTTTAAGAAAAGAAACTGTTCAGACGTAATCATCCGAAGGCCAGATTAAGACACAGAATGCAAATGATTATCGTCCCAGATTTATTTTGTCGCCTGAGCAAGCATCCTCTTGCTTCAGTTGTTTTCAGTCACAGGGGCACAATATTATCATCCCTTGTAGCCATCCTGTAAATTTCTTGAACTTTCTCCGCAAGCAGGCCGCTGTCTCTTCCCAGTCTGCGTCAAGGCCAGCCCCCCAGCCAAGAAAAGTTACCACCTTAAGAGGGAAAGAAATCTGCTCTTTGCGACACATTACGTGATCTGGGGTTGAGTGTGTGGCTGATGAGTTTTAAGGGAGGTGTAGAGGGGGTGGGTTTTTAATGCTTTAACCAGAGTAGCTGTCTGAACATACTGATTTCATATGTGGGAGAAGAATTAGCACTTTACTCGTTCTACAGTCATGCCAGAATGTCAAATTTATCACCAGGTGGTAATGTTATAAAGTTGTTATTTCAATCATTTTAGGGGGGGGGTGTTGTCGTTACATGTGGTAAAGGACAGTGAGTTTTTCATTCTTAAGAAGTCTGAAATCAAAGGTTTTATTAGCATGCAATCCTGTTAGTGGATGGGTGTAATTATAAAGTTATTTAATAGAACTAGAAGGAGCACTACTGGTTATTACACACACATGTAACTGCATCCTCCCACCAACCATAGGCACAAATCCCCGCGGGTAAACTACCTACAGATGTCCACTTACAAAATGTTGGTTGTGTGAACTGGAGCTGGAGTGTTATACGATGGGTCGGCAACATTTTCTTAATGGCCAAAAATGCTTCTTGTCGGGCCGTGTCGAGTCGCATGGTTTTGTACGCCCCTCAAGTACTATTGTAAAACCGATGGGTGTAATTCCAAACAGTGAATTAGAGCTTATGCATGCAATGTAATGTGATATGGTGCAATGACTTTCCAGCTTAGTTATTCAGGTAGCCAGACTAATTTGTCTGTTTTCAAAATACTGTATAAAACGTTTGATGAATAGAATGAAAGAGCTGTATCTAGTATACAAACATTGACAAGTATTGACTGCTTCAAGTGCAATGGTTAAAACTACTACTCCCAAGATAATCCTCGGTGCATGGGGGGGAAATAGACTGCTCCGGAGATCACTGAGGGATTCATAGTTTTAACCGTTGCACTCGAAGCAGTCAATGTTTGTTTTATACCACCCCAAACATATATTGCCTAGACGTGTAGGAAGCAAGAAGCTGCTGTTGCTGTGGGTATAGTACAATGGTTGCTGTGGATATAGTACATTTTTTGTTGCGTGTATAGTGCGTTGGGTTTGCGCAGGTTTCTAGTAAAAGTAAGACATATCATGTGACATGCTCTAAACCAGTCAAAAGGCAGCATCTTTGTAAGGGATGTTAAAATTGTTTGTAATTTCTCACAGGATTGAAAATGGGCGGGCGTGTTAACTTTCACTGGTGTAAGTAGTGTTGACTGTAGAGTTGGGATTTTTATAAAGCGGCAGAGAGGGAATATTTAAAATCATCTGTGTATAAGAGGGTGAATTAGTTCACATCCAAATCTGTCCAATGTTGAGACCTATGAGCCAAGTATCAGTCCAAATCGTCAAAATGAAATTGGCGTTGTCCAGCTTTAATGAGGCCAAATTCGTGCAAGGACAATCATTGACCATAGCTCGACTGAGTTAACCTGAACTCTGTCTAGTCGCTGATGGTTGGACCTCGCTAGTAGACTATGTGGAACCAGCCCACTGGGCGTGGTCACATCGCTGGTTATCAATAGCTCTTTTTAATAGCATAGTGCAGAAAGGATCAGAAAAAAATTGAACTTTCAATTTGTTTAATTACACAAATAAGTGTTTTGCAAACATTGTGTGAACCACGAGAAAAAAATCTTTTCAAAAACTATGTGCTTAACATTTGTATGTTTTATAGGCGTTTCTGTACTAACTTCATTCGAGCCTCAGTTTCCATTGCCTGGTTGGAAACACTGGGTGCCTGGGCTTATGGAACACTTAATCTGGCCCTTTACAAAAGTTTATGTCGAAACCTTAGTCATCAAGAGGGTTCATTCATCTTTCAGCCACATTTTGTCTTTCTATTTCTGCATTTCATTAAATATCAGAATTCTTGGTGGAGTTATTGCATTAAACAAGACTTTTTTTAAAGTCTCACAAATGCATGAATTAAATCTAATAACCATGCAGCTTCTTATTAGTCACTCGAACAACTGACTTGAGTTAATAATGGTTCTTTGTCACCCATGTAAAGGAGCATATGTGTACATTTTGAGTATTGATTTTAATCCTCATGAATTTGAATTTACTGGGAGAAGATCGTTACGGCATTGACGTCACTACGCCACAGTCCCTTTAGTATGTGCATGTAATTGTTAAGTCATTATTTATTAGATGCGTTTATGTTGTTGGTCAGATATCCCGGTGAGATGCTTGTGTGGTAAATAAACGAGGAGAAAATTTACCTTGATGGTTTGGCAACTTGCTAATTGGCGCTCTGTTTACATTATGCAATAATATTCGTGTACAATCAGTCATTGATCGCTTTTCCGTACTGCAAATGAGCTTTGCTCAATCAAAAAAACAACACAGTGATTATGCAGTATTGCTCCACTACTAGTCATTAAAACAATTTGTTGTTGTTAATGTTTTGTTTTGCTTAGTGCATAGATTCATGTGATACGGAGCTAGGCTCCAAATGGCACCTGATACGTGATTATGTGTTTCTGATCAGCAGAGTTTGGGTTCGAGTCCTGTTGGTGGCACTTGTGTCCTTGAGAAAAGATACTTTATCATAATTGCTTTGTCCTTTGGATGGGACATTAAGCCGTAGGTCCCGTCTAATAGTGTTGGTAGTGCATGTAAAAGAACCCGGAACACTTAATGTGGAAGAGTAGAATGGGTTAACTTCAGTGTTTCTGGTTCACATAGCAAGCACCCTTGTTTAGGGGTTTCCTTAGGCTTGTGAGCTACAGTGATTCAGTTCACTTACTAGGCATCCTTGGTTCCATTACTCAAAGTATATAACAATAAGAGAGTGATTTCGGCCATTTGGAGTCAAGAATTGAAATACCTATCATGGAAGCTATACTATAAACACTAGACCCCTTGCATTTAGCCATCATCGCTGGTATAGACCTTATGCATATGACGTCATTTGAGTAGGGCGCCCTCGTCTAGAGGTCAAAAGGACGTTGCTCATTGGCCAATCATGTGTGCCGCGCGTAACAATCTGTGTTTTCCATTGTTTCATCATCGATTTACCTCTAAGATGGCGACTGTATGACGTCAATGCATAAGGTCTATTAACAGTTGAAATTGTGCTGGTGTGAAATGTTTACAGTGTGTACAGGCCATGCACAACTCTCAGCCAATGATGGTGTTCCTTTGACCTCAGTGGATGCACTGTTTGAGCATGCAATGGCATAATGCAAGGGGTCTATTTGCTAGAGTTGGGAGTATCCCAACCAACCAGACCTTGTTTAGTTGATGATGATTGAGGAAGTCTTGTTGTCTGACTGTGATCCACCCTTTGCTTTTAGTTTCTGGAGCAGGATCTGTGATCTGAACTATTTTGGCTAATCAAAGGTGATGATTTGACTAGAGACATCCTATGTATACAAATTAATTATTAGTCATGTGCATCACTAGACCAAGACTAATCACTAGTTGACCTTAAAGTACAGCCAAGTAAAAAATACAACAATTTGTTTAACATTCTTCCGTTTCAGCATGCATGTCGTGGCTCACGGGCATCCAGACTGCCACAACAAAAACAGAAAGCTAGTCCGGTGCAGATCAGCTGGACACTTCTTTACTTCAACTGTTCATGCAAAACTCTGTAAACAGTCAAATTTCTTCTCCATCAAAGTGAACTGAAACTCAAGAAGCCTTTGAACCTAAAATGAACACAAAACTTGAGTAATGATGTTGTCACCTCGTCATCCGGTTTTGAATTACAATAATTGAAAGTTTATCATTTCAAAACATCATAATCACCAAGCTTCAGGATGGATTTTAACTATCTGTAGATCTTGAAAAATATTCAAACATTCAATTGATGACATCATCATTGGATATGGAAGCTCAGTTGTGAAATATTGTTTTGTTTGGTCATTATGGCAGCCAATATGACACAAAAATTCCCTTTTACACTTCCATTTAGTCTTTTCCCTCACACAGATGTGTATTAAGCACTGCATGCTCAGTGCTTTCCCGAGCTCTGTGGAAAAAAAAAATCCACAGGCAATTACTTGGATGGGATTCGAACCCACGACCTTTGCATTGCTAGAGCAGATGTCTTACCACTAGACCACTGAGCTAGCCAGATGGTTAGAGGCGGGTTCGAATCCTTAGCAGCGGGTATTGCAACGATTTAATAGATGCAACATTTGCATCGGGATGAAGAATGTTAATTTGGTAATTTCCCTCACACCAATGCTTAATACACAGTGCTTAAAGACCAAATTAAAATTTGGTCTTTAAAAAGACCAAATTAAAATTCTCCATCCCGATGCAAATGTTGCATCTATTTTTACATTTCCCTTTTATTCACCTGTATATTTGTGTCACAAACACTGCATTCCTGGTTTTGTTATTATTATTGTTGTTGTTGTTGTTGGTGGTGTTTTCTAAACACTGTAATTTAAAACAGTACATGCTTGACAACAAAAAAAAACAGTATAGCACAGGCACGCTCCCATGCTTAACCCTTAATGTTCCCCAGGCCCACTTGCCCACTGGAGACCTCAATCCTCCACTCTCACTCTACTCCAAAATGTTTGGACCTAGATAAGATTGGTATGCCTGACCTAGTGATAAGCAATCATTATCTGGGCCTACCACTGAGGAAGGAATTCCATGGGCAGATGGTCCTTAATTCCCCTCAGACAACTTTCTGAAGAGGATTTGGAAAGATTTGGGAGGGTTAGGGTTACGTAATAAATTTGAACAAACAAACTCTGGGTTTTTTTTACTGACGCAACGTGTATGATAAATATTCTAGAACGGGATTTGAACCTGCAACCTCTTGAAATGTTTGGTGCTGTACCAACTGAGCTATCTAGCCCTCATGTTGGGGGTCTCCCTATGTTGTCGAAATATCTTTGTTTAGAGGTTTGTCAGTCGGGAAGCCATTCGACCTTAAACTGCTGTATAACCAGGGATCGCATCCAAGTGTGCGATACTGGGAAGTGGCAGCAGAGGAATCACCTTGAGGGGTTTGCAACTTTTTATTTCAAACATCAAGTATTACACAAACAAGGGAAACTGACCGGGTAAATTTCACTCAAATTTTGGGTTGAACAGAAAAAAATTTACGAGAAGAGGATTTGATCCTTCGACCTCTGGATTAACGTAGATATTGACAAGAAAATTGGGAGACTGCCAACATTGGGGCTAGATAGCTCACTTGGTAAAGTGCCCGCCTGTTTTATTTATCAGGTTGCAGGTTCAAATCCTATTCTAGAATATTGATCATACACCTTGGGTCATTTATTCATCCTTTGACAAGAGAAACAAATTCGAGCAATGATTAAATTTTGAAATTTACAGAGTACCAAGCACCAGTACCTTGTTGTTATCAATAGTTCACTTGGTCCGGAGAGAGTATGCCAAATTCCTACGATTTTCTCTATTATCAAATTATCTTCTCCACTTTAGAAAAAAGCTCAGTACCGCAGTCTTGTTGGTGTGTTAAGCATTCCCGCCGTGTAGTCACCATTCTCCGGCAGCGCATTCTTGTGCTATCGCCTCTCACTCATCCCACTCAATTTCTTTCCCTCTCAATGATGATGTCCTTCTCTTTCATCTGGTCGTCACTTATTCCATCAATTATCTCCCCATCTTGTACATCTCATTTCACATCTTCCTCACATGCTCATGGCCTGTCTAGCCTTTCGGTGTCAGTGTCTTCGTCTTGTGGTCTACTCACCCTGAGGTTTTCTTTTCTTTTTACCCCTGCCTCCAGTCTCCTCAGAAAACATCCTCTTCTCTTTCGTCATTTTAAATTTTACTCTCCTCAATATTTCATTTGATTTCCAGACAGTATTTATTTATTTAATTAATAGAGAATTTATCAGACAGTACAGTAAACAATGAAAATACATCAAAATATCAAGAAAACACTGTGGGAAAATAAACGGGAAAAAAACAGGAGAACCTGGAAACCAGACATACATGAACAAAACGACAAGACACGGACGCACCTCTGAAACAGAGATGCAGGCCTGAGGGATTGCCTTAAAAGCCAAGAACTTATCTAGAGGCTTTCCCACTGCACCCACTCAACGACAAACAAAACACCCCGAAACAAGGCAATACATTTTTGTAAAAATGGTTTTAAATATAGAGATGCAAGGGCAAGACAAAGCAAAACTAAACTATCAATTGTCATTAACCACACCACTTCAATCATGCTGTCTAATGCAGCCCTAAGTTGAAACTGTTGAAATAAATAAATTAACAAATTAATAAATCCACAGTTAAATGCGCTCTCCTTCCTATGTCAGTAAATCATCACATCATCATCATTCACTCTCCCCTCTCATTATTACTTCTTTTTTTTC
>CM021526.1:9079053-9099603 GCA_010994315.2 Pisaster ochraceus | reverse complement strand
AGCTGACTCTTGTTGTAAAAAAAAAAAAACCTGCATGTTGCGGACCCGGGACAAGTGCATTGTAGTCACTCACGTGAGTGGAGAGAGAGGGACGTACAGATCGTCTGCTTGTTGTGGTTGTACACACTGCGTGCTTCTCTCTGCACACTACTAAACGTCAAACCTAGTGGAGCCGTGTGCACCGTAGTGTATTATGTGCTTACATTTTATGTACTGCACACGTTTCCCGGTCCAGTATCCCGTGGAATGCATTTGTGACTTGGATTTCATGATTTGATTCCCTCCCTGAAGTCTCTTATATCCATTCCTTGTTCATTTCGTGACTGGGAATATAACTGAGACGGTGCATTTGTAATCTCAGACCATGGAATGCTCACTGCTTTATGTCTCTCCATAGCAGGCAGTTTGCCAACCGGTTGTTATAGCTGGCCGAAGAGTGGTGTCGTGCGGTGACAAGCGTTTGGCAGCCCGTCTTGCTCTGGTGGTGACGACGGCCAGGGGAAATACCAAAACAAAAACATTCCTCCAACCGGCATTGTGATTTGAGGTGATAGTTCTACTCATTTTTGCTGGACCCCTTTTGAGAAAGGAATAATGAGGCGTACAAGGGGACGTTTTATGGGCCGGAGAGTGCTGTTCATTACTGTGATATTCTTCTTATCAGCTGGACTATCCCGGCTGGGGAATAACTTAAAACCAGGTAAGTTTGGTCAGAAGGAAAGTTTGGACCGTGTGCAGCTTGGAATTCTGGCAGCTTGTGCCAACCAATTGGGCGGTCTTTATCAAGAGTATAAATAATTTTTATTAGTACTGAAGTGTCACTTTACATGCATGCTTTACACAGCGAGTGTAGTTCTCAATTTCAACATGAAGAATTATGGAACCGCTTTATTTTTCTCGAATTTATCTTGGTTTATTGTACTGATATAGACACGCCTCACATAAATTCAGCTGGCAGTCGGCCAACATTAATTTAATGTTGTGAAAATGTTTCCATTGTTGCATTTTTGGGGGCAGTGACATTGTTCTTAAGACTAGAGTGTAGATTAGATAGTTTGAAGGCATTCATTTATTGGAAATTCCGTTTATTTTAACGAGATCTTGTTCACACGTGACTCACTGAAGGCAAATAAACACAATACTTCCCTGTCGGAAATGTTATTTATCTACATTTTTTTTCGATATGAAAGCAATGTAACTTCCTGCATTTCTCTACACCATTTGACCTTTTGCCTTTTTGAAATGATATATATATATTTTTAAATCTGATTTTAATATGGATGCCTACCGACCGTAATTCGTCATCAACGGACGAAGACCATCCTACCCCCATCCTTCATTCTCCCAGTATGCCACCTAAATTGCACAATAAACTTGTTAAAATTTGTTGTAGGCCTTTGTCCCCCCGTATCTAAATAGTAAAAGTTAATTTACAACATTGTCTTGAACAAAGATATAATAAATGAAAAGAAAAATTATTCATAACAACAAATTTTAATAAATAATAAGTAAGTAAATGTTTCTTTGTTCAACTCAAACTTAATTAACAATTACCCAGTCGGTTGCCTTTGTGGTTTATTATTTAGTAATGAAACAGTACATTAACCTAACCAAAACACATCAGGAATCAGTGATCGAGGTAAACAAAATATTAATTTGCAAAACGCAAAAATTTACAAAACGCAAACAAATAAGAGTTTGCTAACCGTTTTTTGTAATATTCGGTTCATTTTAGTTTATTATTCACCACAAAATAACGTGAGTGTTGTTAAAAGGACTAATATTTGCGTGTTTACATAAAAAAAGGTAGGACAATTTAAAATAAAAACATGATTAGTGATAAAATCCGAAAATAAATAGTCAACATTTGTAAAACTATTAGGCCTAGGCCTATAAAATAGCACAAAAAGTAATTAATTAGCTGACATTAAAATACTGTACAAAAATGAACAAGAACTAGTAGTAAATGCAAAAAGTGAACATTTTACAAAGGGAAGTACAAATGGGGTACAAATACGTGCGAAACAATTCCAGATTTTTTGAAACAGCTATTCTGTGAATAAAATTGGGCCAATTTGCTTGGGCGACTTTGCAGGGGCGAGATGACTGGTTCCCCATGAACTTCCCAATATGAATGGAGATCTCTGCGTTTCCTTATGACCAGGTTCACTGTTTCCGTCACTCAGGAAATCATGAAGGTAGTGACGTCATGATATGTAGAATCCAGACAGATTGCACTCGTGAAAACGTTTGACGTTATGTTCAGTTCCTCTTACGTTTTGGAATATTTCGAGTAAAGTAAACGGATGTAGGCTACACTTTCACAATGTGGTCATTAATAGTTGTGACGTCATCCAATCTTGTTCTTTTTGGTTGAATAGGACCTCACATATTTGTAATTTGAAATTTGAAATTTAAATTTTGTAGAAGATCTCGTTACTTTAAAAAATACCAACAAACATAATGTTTAACATCCTTCACATCTGTTAACGATTCTTCACTGTAAACATTCTACTCAAGCGATCAGAGTGTACAGAAACGTCGAGTTGTTAAGCCACCAGTTCATTTCAAAACCTCAACAACTCATAGTTGTGACGTGCATGTACATGTATGTACCTTGGTGTCTCCGCAAATCTTACTAGATTGCATTCCCACCATGCAAAGGTTCAATACATGGACAAACCTTATTAGAGTGCATTCCCACCATGCAAAGTTTCAAATCTTACCCCTGTACATGGCGTTACTGCCAATCTTGCTAGATTGTACTGTATCTCCACATTGCAATGTTCAAATCTATACTCATGTACATGGTGTTACAGAAAACCTAGATTGTATCGCCACCGTGCAAAGTTTCAAATCCTAGTCATGTACATTCAAAAATCACTATTTCAAAGTTTCAAATCCTACTTAGTCTTCACTCTGTCAGAACTCAATTGACAATTATGCGTATAGGTACAATAGACCGAGTGGAGATTTCGTGCGTACTTTTCATTAAATTACAGTTTTTTTCAAGGAGTTTCAGAGGTAGGGGGGGGGGGCCTAATGATGGCCGACAGTACCCAAGAATTATGTCGCGGTGTGAAGTGTTTTTTCCAGTGACAATGTTCGATTGTCAAACCCCTTTGTCCAGGTTTCGTGTGTTTTGTGTGTTTTGTGTATACCGTTATGTTTGGGGAACAAACAAATTGTCAAAAGCTTACAACGCTTACCAAAGTTATCCCCGACCACGTTCAGGAAGTTACAAAGCCAGGAATTATGTAACCCCGTGGTTGATGATCTTTAACCACGGAGGCCTTCCTCCATGGTTTTAACCAATTTTAAATTTACACTGGAAGCACGGCGTGTCGTGACATAGGCTAAAAGAAGTGCTAGCAATGAGTAAATCCAAGGTTGTTTTGAGAAAGCTTTACTTTGTTTAACAAGGGACATTGTGAGAGACCGCATTAAGAGATTCAGTGATAACTTATTTTTTTTAGGATTGCATTTCTCCCGAAGACTATAGCAGAATACATTGTACCAAACGTCTACAGACATAGGCCTGAGATCTCTGAGTGAAACAATGTTTTTTAATTCAACATTTCCTCACAGAAACATTGGTTGATCGTTTTATCAGAGCTATTTAAAATTCCTTGAGCTTGTTCTCAGGGAGGGATTATGTAGTTATCATTACTTATAGGCGCCACCAATGCCGCATTTTGGCGCCGGGAGCCCAGTCATTTCAGCTTAGAAGAATGAGCTATAGGCCTGACCTGTACAGTGTCTAGGACTAACACATAAGAACGATATTTGGCAAGCCGTATGATCGGAGAGGCAAAGATGGTTTAGTTGCCAACCCTTCGCATCCAAAATCATCCTATACTATTCATTCTATCTTTGCCGAAATTAAGGATTCAGAAGGACTGAGGGTTGTAGACCCAAATACCAATTGCTTATCAGTGGGTCGGAGTTGCAATCTTATCCAAGTCCAAACAATCATGATGTGGGTGGAGTGACACATTGGAGAGGAGGATATTGGAGGATTAAGGTTTACTGTAGGCAAGTGGGCCTAGGGAGTAGGTATAATGTTAAGGGTTGTTTTGATCAACGTTTCTTAGTTGTTAATACATTAATCAAACGGCACCGTGTGACGCACAAGTGCTGTTTAAAGCCGACATTGGTAATTGCCAAAGACCATGGTATCCGCGCTTTATGTGTCCCAACATATACGTGATTGTAAATGTTAAGCTGAATCGGTTATTTGAGTCATGAGAAAAAGTGGAAACCCCAATCAGTGTTTTCCAACATCAGATTTCAGACTCGCCAGATCAAAACTATTTTTTTTTTACCCATTTCTAAAAGTCTAAAGCATTTCAGGCAAACAAATTTCATAGAAAGTTCCCATCGTGGTCATTTTCATACAGTGTAAAATAGTGTGTAAATCTGTGATTTCTCGCCGATGGTGTATAAAAGGACGAGCTCTTAAGTGAAAACTACTCTTGAAAGAAAGTATGCTACTTACTGTTAAAATGTATTATACATGTGTATTTAATTTTACCCAATCCATACACCGATAGTACTTTCCCGGGTACCGCGACAATTTAGTATAGATGTAAAATTTGCACCGGGGATAAATAATGTTTGAATGTGTTTCACTTTTTAAAATGCGATTTAATGGCACCAGTATAGTTCAATTTAACCCCTCGCAACTGCCCCCCTAAACATGAGTAATATCAAGTGGCAATTGCAACAAAAGTCAGCCTCAACTTTGCTCGATTGTACCGCCAATACATTGTTGTTATGTTCAGACTGACGCAGGTAAAACAGTGACACCGGATACCTGCGTGCTTATGGGGGATGGGGGGGGGGGAGCAATTGGACACGTGATTCCTATTTGGGCACATTATCCCTGTTTGAACACAGCATTGTTTTGTATGATTGTATATTTTCAGCCTACACAAACCTTTATGTCACGCTGATGTACCAAATCAAACCGTTTATGACGTAATCTACAGATTGCCTTAATTTAATGTAACAGGCTGGCCCCATATTTATTTATTGATTGTGACGTCATAGCGGTGATTGCATACGTAGGGATAATCAAGATGGTTGCAGTGTGCTTTTTAAAGAACTACCGGATATGCCTAAAGCCGTATAAGCTGACGTCACAGTCGCAAAAACAACGGTTATTTATTTAAAATTTCGTATTTAGAATTATTAAAAAACGAAAACAACACTTAAATGCCATCTGACCTACGGGAGCCTTTTCTTGCGTTGTCGTAATCCTATATTTTCGGTTCACGTCGCAAACCTAAATTCCAAGTCCAAACAAACAATACTCTCCACAGAATAAGTGCTTTTAAGACAATAAAATTTCCCTGAATTTTAAAATGTTGGGCTCAACCGCTCAATTTTGCCTTTATAAGCTTTGCCCTTGCGTGTCATGTGTTATGAGGTGTTCAGGCAGCGACCAGAACTTCTGCTGTACTTTTCAATTTGTATTTAAACGATACAAAAAAAAACCGTGTATAATATTGTGCAACTGAAGGTTTGGAAACTAAATTGAGTCACTGTTTGAGTCGCAACGAATCTTGCTCGTTAATTTCAGAACGGTCCCTTCAGTCGCTAGAGGTGAGGGATCCAAGTTGCGACAATGAATGGCATTTATGATTGGCAATATCAATTCTCCAATTGATCCTGGAAGCTTATTGTGTCCTTGCACTTTTATTAAACCTCGAGTATTTTTCACTCTTTCTTCCCAGCTCACTGACAAACTGATGACTGTGCTTTAGACTGCACGTGATTGGAATTGTTATGTTTGTACCTTATGCTGTTCAAAGCGAAAGAACGTGTTTTTCTTTTGGAAGGGACATTTAATTACCCGTCTTGTTTTCAATCGTGAAAAGAGGGAATGATATGTTTTGTCACAGAGGCTTTCGCCTCTAACTAAATTGCATTTGGTTTTCGTAGATAAAAATACATCCCAACTTTGAAGATTACACAGTTTTGTATACAACACACGGATTGTATTATTTAGGTAGTTGAAGATCTTAAATTTGTAGGCGTCTTAGGCTTTAATTAATGTTCAAATCATACATGTTTGTTGTGCATGTGAAATTGAATTTATATTAGTTTAATGGCTGGTTTCTGTGTACATAATTTGTACATTCCTGCAGATTTCCCTCCCATGGTGTTTAACAGCCGCGAATCTCAATATCAATATTACATCGTCGACATGAACAGTGATGTTACCAGCTAAAAAACAAAAATCAAAACAAAAATCTTGAATATTATGATGTAGTTATTATAGAATTTCAAAGACTATGTCCAGTATCATGCAACCACATTTTTCTCATCAACTTTTTGAGCAGCCGGCATAAAACAGTAGTCTGTCAAACCATATTGCAACGTTTCTTTAAAATCTCTTTAAGTGCGCCTTAATTTCGTCTTAGTTTTGGTACATAGGTGTGTATGTTCTTCATTTTGTTTTCTAATCACCACGTGTTCCATTCTGGGGGTGGGGGTGGTTCTGTATAAAAAGGCCTCTTTTATTTTCCTGGATACCAAAGGAAAATTATCTGTGCATTTCTAGGGACACAAACCAAGTCGATGGATCTCATTAGAAACACCGTGGCCAAGCATCTGTATTAATAACGTCAGATCAAAGGGAATACCTAGCATTTCTTGGAGAAAAATTCCCCTGATTCGTGAGGGGATTGTTTTCCCTCTAAGCCGCTTAAATTGGATTATGTTTGTCCCTGCGTGGTAAATGCGGATGCTAGCACATTATTAATTCACGTTGGTTCGGGCCGCTGTGCAAAATCTTCTGCTTGCTCGACTGCGCGCTCGTATACTGCCTGCTGCCATGTCATCGATTTCTGTAACATTTGATTTTCCAGATACGGGTTTACGCAAAGAATCAGATTCAAGCGGAGATACAATAATGCAGCGAGGATTTATATTTTGGTGGATTTGGGGCTGCAGTTGTATTTTCTATTCCTTGAAGACCGGTTGTGATCCAATCCCATTCCAAGGATTAAAATATTAGTTTATGGTATCAGAATGACGCACTGAAGGCGATCCCATTTGGATTTCATTTCAGTTGAGTGATAACGCCAGTTTACCTAAAATATTCTGATTGTGTGGGTTGTCAATAAATGACATTTAAGCTGTATGCAGCGCCCCCCCCCTTTTGAACAAACCTTCGAGTAAATTATCAGAAGTACGTAAAACAGTTTGATGTCGATGTCACAGTCAATCGAATTTCATTTCGGTTAAAGTAAACTCGCGCAACTTTAACGTCACCCGCTTTACTCCAGCCCGTCCGTCTTGTCAAAGTGCCCTTTAGTCTTGTGATAAAGAAATTCATTTGCAGCCGGTTTAAACCCCATCCGGTACAGGGAGGAAGTGCCTTGCTGTATTTGCACTCAGATATTATACGAATGACGCTGCTTCCGAAAAAAAGAGAAGAAGACCTGTGTCAATATCTTATGGCCATTTTCGAAACTACGATTTCGGCTTCGGCTCCATCCACCTGTTTGAAGCTCCGTGTCGAAAGCGCACAGTTTCCAAATAGCTGGAGGAGCCCAAACCGGAGCCCATCAAGCCAAAGCCGTAGTTTCGAAAAGGGTATGCACCGGTCAGATCACAGAGCTGAGTGGCGCGCCAGTCCCAGATCAATTTTGAAGTTACTAACGGTTATGCAGCACTTTAATCCAATTAATCAACGACCGTTTGTTGATCGATGTGATTTGTAAGACTGAAATTGTTTCATGGCGTCTGCTCCGCTGTGTCCTCATTGCCGATTTGTTTTTTCTTTTCTCAAAAAAGAGGGGGAACCATATTGAATCCATATTGACATATTAGGCACGGATAGGAATTGGCATCGGGACTAAAAAAAAAAAATCAGCGGTATCCACTTTCCTGTCAGAAAAATAGACGCGAAATCGGGATGACGCTAAGGAACCTTTTTCGTCAGCACCAGTTTACAGAACAATGAATGGATAGGGAAAATACAATGTAAGGGCAGAACTTTGCACTTTGTTTTAAAACCAGATATAACAGTTTCAAATGGATTATCTTTTTAGTATTGTTTCGTGAAAGGTCATTGGCGAAACACCGAGCAATATTAATCACAAACTTTGACCAGTGTTGAGTTACAAGCCAAGAAAAAACACAGGGGTGAGATGGTCAAGTCCGGGCACCGAAGGATGCATAGCAGTGCCACGTGCCGCCTGTCAGTTCTCATACCTCCCAATGGTGCCCTGTCAGTGAGGAATGTTATCCCAGTGTGCGCTGAGGGGGAAAATGTCTAAGCTCGCATACACTCTCTACAGAATGTGTTGAGTTAATGTCGTCTTGCGTAAATATAAGATTCATACCATTTTAGCATAGTAAAACGCGCGCCGCCTCTGTGTAGAGCTTTTGATTTCCCGTTGTAGCATGGTTAAACTATAATTGTGTGCCATTGTGTGGGTGGGACGCCCAGATACCAGACACTCGGAGTGGTTTTCAGATGGCTTTTCGGTCATATTTTTTTTTACTTCTTGGCATCGACGTTGCACCTGAAAACGTGTGAGGGCACATATCACTAATTGAAAAAGATTTAATGTCAACTCCATTTGCCCTTTTGGGTGAAATCTGGATAGGCCCACGTAGCAGTTCTGTGATCCCATACAATAGTGAACACTTTTTCCAAAACAACCCCTGATTGATGGAAGGGGTCGTGGACTCGCGTTAAACGAACGGGTTTTGGTCTGATAGAGTGTGATAATTGCTCCAATTGTCTTTAGAAAGATTGCCATCTTCAAATATCAAGTGCAAGAAATGTGTCTCGTAATCTCCGTCTTATTTTGATTTGATACAATGAATCGAAAGTATGTTATAGGCCCTGAAACTGTAAACGTACTTTGACAAAAAACAGCAAAACAAAAGCCCTTATTGTAAACGTCCCCATGTCTCGGTGTAAGAATAACAATGTCAGTAAATCCAGTATTAAGTAGCATAAATGTATGTCAGATTTAAAATTGTTACCACAACACGTGCAATATATAGATATATACATTGTACATACATTGTACATGTATTTTTTTAAAAATACTATAGGAAAAGCTTTATCGTTTGTTGCTTCGTTCTTATGTGCTTGATACATTTTTGAGGATAATTAACAGTCACAACGCCATACGTAACCTCTGGCTAATGCACATACCCGCGGTTCTAAACATCATTAGTATATTAAGCCTAAAGTGTTCCCTTTGAGGAAAAAAAACATCCCGCAAACCTGGTTCGGAGACGCAGCGTGTTTTAAATTACACTCGGCATGCGGCCATGTTGAATTTACTCACTCTAATAATGTTCATAATCAACGCGACATCTGAAGATACCAGACGAGAATGTTTGTAATGATAAAAACACCAGTTTCTCCTCGACTCGCCTACAGACCCTTCCTAGACGGACTTAATGTCTCGTCATTGATGTAGCATCTGTGGGGATTATTCTTAAAACCTGGATGGGAACTCTCATCAAGTATAGTCCCCGTCATCTTCCAATCTTCCTCGAGCCCGTATCAGTCCTTCTGGGTTATAGATGTTCCGTACGCACCAGCTTAACACATTTAATTCTTCTTGAGACAAATTAATTTGGTTCCAGCACGGATATGCGATTCCGGGGAAAGACTAGAAGTCGGTGATTTTGACAGGAGTTTCGGGGGAATGAATGAGACACTCGAGTGTTATAATCGTCAGATAACTCACTTTCGTTTTCACTATCACAAAACTACGTCGGTTAAATGTCACTGGGATGAAGTCAAACTTACTACATTGGTAAGAAATGAACGCACGGGATGTTTTTTTACTTTCAATATTAATATACGTACGGTTCGTGGAAACCTTCAGGTTAATTTCGTTTTCTGTATTTGAACTGCCTTGTTGCATTGTTTACTTTTTTTATTACATGTATTTATATTGCTATTTTATTTCTCACCACAACAAAATTCAATAAATTACACACTAAAATGAATAAAAATTTGAAAGAAAACTAAAAATGCTGGAATGGGAAGGAAAATGATCCTTTAACCAAAAGGTTCAGTCTGCCAAAAAAGGAGGGGGTTCAGAAAAGCATTACACACGAGAGAATTAAAAAAAACCTACTATTAAAGTCTTATTAGAAGTAAAGGCAGGTTGTACTTTTGGTAATTACTCCAAAGGCTAATGACCCACAATTTAACTTAGTAAAAAGCACTGGAGAGCTGTTGATATTACAAAACATTGTCAGAAATGACCCCCTTTGAAGTAATGTAGTTTTAGAGAAAGAGGTAATTTTTGACCCCAAAATTTGAATCTGAGAACGAAGCCCGTTTCTCAGGCATCTAAGAGCACACAATTCTATGCAACAAGGGTTTTTGTTCTGACATTATTTTCTTGTACCACGCTGTCCAATTGAGCCCAATTTGTCTCAGGTTGTTATTTTATGGAAATGTTGGGATACACCAAGATAGGATACTGGTCTTTGACAATTACCACAAGTATACCCTGCCTTTAAAAGTAGCATGTTAGCTGTTAGAACTGTAACCGATGGATTATGGTAAAAGTGCACAATATATTTTCGCCTTTGGAGAGTGGGAATTTATGCCTTAGCTTTGGGTTGATTTCCAGGACTATTAATATTGTATGACGGACGGTGGTGACAGCAAGTGATATCTTCTTCTTGCGGTATACTCCTTAATTTATCGCAAGGTCCCGTGCATGGCTACATAAAACGCTCCAAGCGTCCTCGTCTTCTCCAAGATCAAGCGATACGGCATAATTTGGAAGCAAAAAAAATAGAAAACAAGATGTAGCGTGAAATTGCAACCATCTTGTAATACAGGGAGAGGAGTGGGGGGAAAAAAAGGGGTCGCCGATGAACGCGATGTAGTTGTTGGTGTTCGCTGTTTCGTGATGTGAATTCAGTTATCGGTGATCGCCGCTGGGGAGTGAGTAGTTTGTATCCAGCAATGCAAGGGACTTGATCCTCTGCCCGTAGATTAGGTCAATCAAAGATATCGAGATGGCTTCTCTTGGGAGGGAGAGAGCTTCCCGATGAGCGGGGGAGAGAGATCTTCTCCGTGGCTGCTTGAGAGCGCTGGCTGCTTGACCTCCATACTTTCCTTACTTGTGGAAGAGAAGAAATCTTCCCGTCTTATCTGTGTGTATGTTGAGAGTCTTGGTAGTGTTGTGTCTGCATGATGGCAGATAAGCACTTCACCACTTTCTCTCTCTCTGTCAAAATAATGTCAACACGATGAAGAAAACTTATTAAGGTTAGGCCTAATTTGTAGAGTATTTTCTGGTTGACCGTTTTCATTGATTTTTCAAACAAAATACATTTTGCTTATACATTTTTATTTAACAGAAGCTATTTTAGTTCTCATCCAATTCCCCACAAGGACATAAACCGATAATATATCAAATATATAGTTACTTTTATTCCGTCTAAAAGAATACCGTGTATAACGACCTCAACATTCTTTGAAATCGTCTGCTCGTGTATCGATGGAAATTACTATTACATTCTAAAAACTCCCGGGCAAGAATTGACCTGGTTCCCGTGGGGCCTGACCCATTTCTTGGTCAGTTTGACCCGGAACGGGAATCTGTGTCAAAATTACCCCCAAATGGGTCGACCTAACGTAGATTCTAAGCTAAAATCAAATGTTGTTTAAACACCAGCTTCCTGGGCCCAATTTCATAGAGCTGCTTAAGCAGAAAACAATGCTTAACAATTTCCTGCTAAGCAGAAATGAGAAGGATACCAGTCACAAATTGTACACGTGACATGGTAGTTTGGCTGGTAACCTTATTCTGGTAAGCAAAGTTTTATTGTGCTGAGCAAATTTTTGTGCTTAAGCAGCTCTATGAAATTGGGCCCTGGTCAGTTGACCCAGAAATGGGCCAGGTAGGCCCCCTGTAAGAGACTCAGTATCTGGGTCGCTTCTGACCTGGGAGTTTTCAAGTGTAAACAAAGGTTTACTTCAGTCTAAAAATGCAGTCACCCAATGATCCGTGTATTCGCTGTAAAAAAAATAAATACAGTATAGGCCTATGATCGATTCGCGCACGTGCAAATGCAATATATTTGCACATTGAGACTGCTGTTGTTGTTGTAGAGTGTTTCAATGTTATTTGATGCGAAACATAGTTCGCCATCAGGACCTCGCGTAATGGACCTTTAGTAGGAAGTGTCACTCCCCTGGGAACGATCACGCGTGTGAGGTCATTGTGTTCAAAGATTGCTGCAATGTTGACATTGAGTGTATTTTAAGAAAATGTCTCCCAAGTCTGACATTTCTATTATCAAGTTGAGTAAGTTTAGTAGTTTCTTATGTCAACTATACGTGGGTTTTTTATACGCAGAACGAAGGATATAAAATCGGCACTGTGAGAAAGATATATTTCGAATTTATAATTCAGAGTTGTTTCGTTCTATGCCTAGTTAACAGCTCGCAAATTGAGTTCCACATGCGTTGATTGTATTTGTCTAGCCTCTTAAGTTTGTCTAATTTTGGTAATGTTGTTTGCATTCGATTTATTTTAGGGTTTGGGTTTATGATCTTATTTCTAGATCCACGTTTGTATAAAATTGTTAGTAGGATTAGTTCTTTAATATGCGATTATATGACAGAGAAAAAGGTGTTATAACAGTTTTACAGTTGACATTGGCCCTGCACAGACCCGATCGTATATTATATCCGTTTGTGGAGAATGGGAACCAGACGGCATAACAAAGTTATAGTTTTAAGATGTTTCGTTTTCATTTAGGCCTAAAGAATAAAGATACGTATTAACATTGGTTACTCTGATGTTTTGTCAAAGGATGTGTCCAGTGTTGTTGTTGTTGTTTGTTTGTTTATTTTTGTTTTTGTGCTGTAGTTTTTACATGTCAGGACGCATTCTGTGCTTAACATGTGAACGCTGTTTTTACTTATGTTAAATTTATTTAGTTTTTATTTATCCTGGGGAATTAGTGAAACACTGTTTTTCAAAGATGCCCAATTCAAAACAAAACATTCAGTGATATTAAAAAATTAAAAATTACAATATCAAACATTGTTTCAATAAGAATACAAAAGTAAATTAAAGCACGCGGACAACATTGATTTTCCGAAGAGCAGAATTTGCACTCTCCGTGATCTAACATGAAATAACAAACCTATGAACGTTTAAGCCCAATCGGTCACTGGAGCCATAAGAAAGTGCAATGTAATGGAAAAACCCTTCATGCTTTCACGGTTTTCAAATTTAGGATTTCGGATTTCTGATCTAAACATTGTTTTACTCACTTGGGGATGTTTTCCACCATGTAAGCTATGGGCAAATCTGTGAACATTTATATTTGCAGTCTTACCACACACCTTTTAGCACACAAAGTGGGTAAATACCGTGGCAAACATTAAAGCACATGTACAAGATAAAAATCAATACATCTGGGCCAGCCAGTACTGAACCACAAAAGAGGAATACAAAATTCATGTTTTTAAATGAGAAGTTTAACCTATCAAAACACACAGTAAAACAAGCTTAAGTGACGACCTAGTATGTGAACCTTATAATCAAACATGTAGCGCTGTTTTAGGTTCATCACCGTCACGGAGCGGTTGTTGTTGTTTTTTTCTTGCTGGAAATACCGAGTCGTGTAAGCGATTTAATATCATACTTTCCCGTAAACCATGGAGAGCGAACTCTCCAGGGCATTGCTACCATTTTTTTCCACGGGAAATTAACGCACGACAAGAAGGCCTCCGTGACGTAGGCAATCAATGCAATTTATTTACGCGGTAAGTCCAATTTGTTAAACGGGTTAAGAAAATGTGCTGCGGTGAGACTTAATTAAATCACATATTGACTAAAAGGATGTTGGTACATTTTTAGTAATGAATGGGATGTTACGGTTAGAAAATTAGATTGTCCGTTGCGTCTGGCAACCATTTGTACGGGTGAAGCAGGTGAGATGCCAGGCCTGGGCATGCAGAGCTGCTGCCCCACGCGGCCGTTGGTATGCGACATTTTTGAAATGGAATCTGTTGCACGTGGTGGATCACCATGAACGCACGGGGGACATCGTGTTGCGATTTTAATGAGTACACAGGAGTAAGCATCCGTGGATATTACACGCTCGTACCATAGAATCTCTGCATGTAACAGACTCCTCAACTCTTGATAGCGAGACCCAAACTTTTTACCAAAATGGGGGAGGGGGGAGATTCAATGGCTTACTGCATGTTGTTTATCTCGATTGTTTTAATTTCGAGTAAAAGAAATTTCGAACGCCCAACGTATTTATGAAATTGGCTTCAGATTAGCTTTGAAGGTGGGGGAAAAAATCGACCGGAGTTTACTAACACTTGGTAAAAAGCAAACTATAATTGAATTTATCGATTAATTTATACGGATGGGAATCATTGTGTGAATTGGTGATGTCAAAAACCGATAGATGAAGGAACCCTTATCTAGAAATCATGGCAAGCCGACAATGTTCCTGTAGGTCCCATTCTACTTCAAAATTGAAAAATTTAGTTTGCTGTGATTGTTTACTTTAGTTGTGGACCGTTGCAGCAAACATTTTAGCCTCATAGAGAGAGATCGACTGTCTCCGAGTGATTTCTGTTACGCACAGGTGCATCACAAAACTTCTAAAATGGTTGTTCAACTGTTAATAAAACCCAAGTGTTTCATTTTGGTCTCAGGTGTTCTTACTAATTATATTAATCCTAATTTACTTTCGGCTTCGAAGAAAGACGGGTGTAGGATCCCTTGAAGGTATAGTACAGGATTTTAATGATCAACCGTTATACATGAAACAATAAACCAATGGACATTTGTGCTTAATCCGTTGTGCGATCGCAACTCAGGTGAAAACAGTGAATACCCATGCAAAAATGTTTAGCATGTAAACATATTGTCTTTTGTCAATGTCCAAACATATGATCTCGTTTCAGGGGAAATATTTTACAGAAAAAACAGTTGTATATGAACTTCATAGTCAGTAAGCTTACATTCTAAAATTGAACAATTATATTTATTATCCTTACATAATTCCTTTTAAATATCAAGTCAATTCAATTCAATTCAATTCAACATGGTTTATTACACTCACGAATAGCAGCAAAAGCTGAATTGCACGTGGTTTACATAAAAAGTAATAAATAAAATAACTTCGGTCCCTGATTAGGCCCATAAAACAAACAAAAAGGTGCATGGGGATAGAATTAGTTCTGCACACATTGAGACGACTTAAACTATAAAATACTCAAACATCGTTCCGTACATTTATCTAGGCAAACGTTTTTGTACCGGTATTTTGTGGCCCAGTGTTTGAGCGAATTCACCTGACGTCATTACCCACAGCATACCTTTGGTTCCCCGTGCGTTACTCTCAAAATGGCGGGCCGTTGGGGCAGACAGTAGCTGCGTGTGACGTCAGTGCAAGGCTAGCTCCAACAATGAAAATTTGGGATATGAAATAAATAACATTTATTTTCGTTCAGGCTTAAAATTGGTCAGATAAAAAATAATATAATGAGCGTATTGCAATGTCTTCTGAAATGACAGGCCTACCCCGTTCTTAATTTCAAAACTAGGCCTTTGGTGAGTTTCAAGATTTATTAGGCCCTATTAATTAAAAATGTATACTGTATAAAAATATCCTACATATATAACGCAAACAACACACGAATAAATTTCATTGTGTGTTGTGTAAATATGGAGCGCGGTTGTACAATAGCAACGTATCACTGAAAGTGCAGAGTGTGTGATAGCCAGCTCAAATGTCAGGGTGATCATAAACGCAGTTGAGCTATTTTCGGTATGCTGTCAGAATGTTCCAGAATATCAAATGGCATTTGAAAGTTACTGGGTTTCAACACCATTACAATGCGTGCACATAGCACACTGACCAGATATAGGCTTACTATAGGGCTTCAGGTAAAGGCCTCTCCTACAATCGCCTGTCTCGGTCTGTGTTGCAGCTAATGATGAACCACGTAATACACTGGTAGTCATTTGTCTATAAATTTACAAAACGAATGCGTCTGACGTCAGTGACATTTAGGTTTTTTTTTTACATGCTAGCGTGCAGCACTGATGAAATATCATTATGCGCATGATTGGGTTTTATAATTCAGTTAACAGGGTCTTGTGGTCGAATCAGTAAACAAACTGTGACGTCATCCCCACCTTTAAAGTCCAGGTACCTTAATTTACCACGTGACCTTTACATAAGCATTCAGAATAAATTATGTAAAATAAAATAAAATCAATATTCATGATGATAATAATTATATAGACTACACGCTATCTGTATTTTGATGATCCACGCAATAATTGTTCCCCTGTATGATACCAGAGTGTGGTTGCTATATACGCTACCCATAATGTAGGAGGTTTAAATCATGATTTATTAGCATCATTCTCGAAATAGTTTCTGAAATGGTTGAGTTATATTAAGGAGTTATTTTGTTAAGTCAGGCATGTGATTGCTCAGGTTTTTTCCTGATTTCGGGATTTTTTCAAAACCTCTTGAAGTTCAAAAAAAAAAAAAAAAAAAAATAGGCGCCAAAGGGAGAAAGAAATTAGCCAATTTTGTCCAAACATGCAGTTTTGTATTTCCTTTCTTAAACCATGGGGGACCAAGCCATTTTCCAGGAATGTTCACATTCGCCCGAATACCATCCCTGAGGGGTACAACATTGATATTGTAGGATACCGCAATTTATGACGTCTTTGCGTCATTAGGTTTTTCATTGTGTACATGTATATAGAAATGCTTGCGGGAAGCCCACATAGTACATATACATTTATGTACTTCTGTTGTTTATTTTTGCAAGGACTGTAGTTTATTGAGGAAAATCTTTTCAAAAGTTGTGTGCATCCACTCATTTTGAAAGGTATTGAAAAAACCATTCACGTATTCAGTTAGCCCTGTTTATTTAGGGGATTTTTTTTAATCACGTTGCCATGTCAACATGGGTCAGGCATTTTCACTAACTCTAGATAATTGTATCGATTCCTCACAGGTGAAGCCGAGCAAAACCTTGACATCGGAGAGGTAAATAGTCCCGTCCACAGCGGAGTAATCCTCCGACGGCTAGCCTCAACGTATAGCTTAGTAGGTGAAGACGGGGCACAAGACGGCGCTAACAACACCTCGAACGACACCGAGAACAACAGGGAGAATTGCACACCTCCAAGTACGTAAACCATGGTATCCTATCAATGCGGGTACCTCACGACAATGGGTCAAAAATGGTACTGCTTTTACACCTGCATGTCACCTCGGTGTATCATTGTTGAAGTATATACCTCCCTCTCAGTCTCATTCGGTTTGACGCGTACCCGAGTCCATAACGTACCTGCGCATTGTAAACAAACACACAGTGGTGCGAGATGCCTCGCTCTTTCACTTTAAAGGGACAGTTGATGTTTCGGTAACCATATCAGACCCTTGCAGCTCAAAGTGAAAACGGTTCCGTCTTTTTTTTTAAAGGGGACATTGCCTTCAAATCTCTCAAAATGTTGCTGTTTGGAATTGCTCCTTTTCCTTTTCAAGAGTTGTTTATATGCACAAACAAAAAAGTGTTTTGTAATTAGTTGGAAGTGATTAGAAAATAATAATACTTGGCCTCTTGAAATACAACCAGCGGAAAATTCGGTCCGCCATTTTGTGGAGCAATTTCAAGTGGTATTTATGCAAATCATTTTATACTACATTTAACACATCATTCCAACCATATTCATTTCAAAACAAATGCTTTTTACAGCCAGTTCAAATGCAACGTGTCCCTTTAAGGTTTTGAGCCAACTTTTAAATTGGGGCGTAAGCGAATGCGATATTGAAATTGCTCGTTAGCGGCGAACGGACGCCCCTGACCTGCGCTCTGTCCTGACGGACGTATCCCAGCAGCGTGTGTCATCACGGATGCGCGTTGACCGGTTCTTTAATTAGTTAAAGTTCTTAGTTCTTAGTTCGCCGATTCTTACAGTTCCTATTCAAAACGAAATGATGCCACAAAAAGCTTAAAGACATGACAATTTAGGGGGGGGGGAACACACACACAACCTCCGGGGGACACGAGCTCCTCCCACACCGGTCGGCATTTGAACGAGGTATACGTGTGCTCGCTCCCTCGTAGTCAGCCAACGATGTCTACGCACTAAAGTTCTCAGTTCTGTTCATGTATTACTAGTGATGGACTTTGGAATTGAACTTCGTTTTGTTTGTTCAAACCATGGAGGAAGATTCGACAATTCAGGATCGTCTGAGCTCCAGATTAATCACGAAATCAGTATGGAAGATAGATCGGTTTGCTCGGCAAACATACATTTACAATAAGTAATATTAAGAAAGGTTTCTCACACCTTGGATTTCATAAAGTCGGTTGATCATAATCGGTAGCTAATTATACCTGCTACGTGACTTTGTTACAGACGGGGTTTTGTTTTCTTCTTTTCATTGGGACATGAATTGCCCATTTCTTTCGACTCCCCCTTTTCTTTTCTTTTTTTCCTACTTTCTTTAAAAAAATAATAATTCATTCCGATCTTAGGCGGTAGATCTTTATATATTTTTGCGTTGCTTGGAAACATGCATAAAGAAACACCACGTCAAATACCGTAAACAAAACAGCTCACTGTGCCACGTCAATAATTCGGCCTTTGTTTTTGCACAATACGTATAACAAAAAGGAATGCAGCGGGCCACACAGCCTTCGGGTTCTCGATACTGGCGAAGATAAAATGAAACACACACAATATTTCCTCCTGAGGGATCGAGATTACTGAAGGCCACAACGACTCCTCGCCCGAACAAGGTTGAGCCACGGACGCTCTCTTTTTTACACTCGCTCGGAAAGCAATTTCACCGCAATCGTACACACGGTCTTCGTCGAATTGTCGAATAACCCTCCAATTAAAATTCTATCATCACACGCCGAGTGGTGGGGGCCGGTGTTGTGCATTTACGTGGCCTTTACGTCTCTATCGAGAGTAGGTAAAAACGTTTTGCGTGTGCTTGCTCCGTTTTAATCAGAGCTGGTTTTTCTGATGTACGGGTTGTAAGGCCCGAGGGTTATCGTACAGCACGTTCAGGACTAAATGAAAATTTGTTCTTAGAATCGGTGAAGGGTTTATTTTTTCTGCATCGGATGTTGTATTATTACATCATCGAACAACTGAGTGGGGATCCAAAATCAATTCCATTTATATATTTCACATTCGATGAAAGAACGGAACGCTTAATAATGGATGGTCGAATCCTCAAAGAGAATGACCATTAATTTGACCTTCTCGCGCACAAGAAAAACAAATTCTGGACGGAGCTTCAGGTCTTAATTTAACCGCTATTGGGAGGTCAGCTAAAATTTAGCAGTATCAGAAGGATTTTCCCGAGTCTTGTGTTCAGTGAGGCGTAAACGGTTTTCGTTTTGGATGTTGTTTACGCTCCGCTGCTTCTAAGCATGCCAGTCCACTCCCCCATACAGTAATATAGCCCCCTCGTGCCATGGAGGAAGGAACGCCCGATTACATCTCACCAAAACCCATACCCAGAGAAGCCGTGTAGGCGCGTGTCCGAAAGGCTCGCGCTACATTTCTCACCAGATGTAGTTTGAGTTGGCGGTGTTCTGCCTGACCGCCCCTTCCTTGTTATCGCATTAAAAGACGCTGTACAAGCCTGGCGTACTTCTGATAGATCGCTCAATCTAGCTGGAGGAATGCGGACTTTGAGGCCACCTTTGTTGGTACACACCGGTCCAGCTTGACCACTGAAAACAAACTAACCGTAGATGTCCACCAATTCAACGTGGTCAAATCTTATTAAAATTCTAAAACAAACATTAAGAGTAGAACTACAAGTTTCAGAGCATACTTTTATAATTTGTCCGTCACGTGTGTAGAGTGCAGCCGTCTTGAGCTCTTTTTAATATGAAGCAAAGCACCAACTCGACCTTTAATCGAAAATTATCAACAATGGTGCCTTTTGGCAATCCTTTTCAGCACGTTGAAACTTCAGCCATGACAGATTTGCCAAAGAAACGGAAATAACATGGAATTTATTTTAAAATAACCCACGCTTGACTGAACAATCCAGTAATGTTTATTAGCCTATAGATTTGTAAGCAAACAGTCAGTTTCCCTTGTGCTTTATTAGTTGAAATGAGATTTTTAAACATTTTAGTTCCAAATCAGAAATAAGTGAAGGCTGCGTAGCCTATCTTGCGTGCATTGGGAGAGGAGTGCAGACGTCACTAATTGTTTCCGGGTAGGGACACATTTTCGCGCTGCTGTCTGAAGCTTGTTTTAAATACGTTCAGCGAGTTTGTCGTGAGAAACGTGCGTCTGCTTGGTCAGGTCGTTCCCGCCAAAACGCGCCACGAGGCTGTGCGCTTGGCACCTTGGAGCATATAGACGGTCTTTTCTATCCTTGGAGCATACTCCCATTCCAGAAAACATCGAAGTAATGCAAGGGCATTCAAGGAATGTAGACGGAATGGATGTGTTCCGTCCCAACTTGACAATTGTCCCAACTATAGTTGGGACTGGT